>ML677402.1:751137-770192 GCA_007922305.1 Dermatemys mawii
GGGGATAGATAGATAGATAGAGGGGGTGGATGGGGATAGATAGAGGGGGTGCATGGGGATAGATGGATAGATAGAGGAGGTGGGGGGATAGATAGATAGATAGATAGAGGGGGTGGATGGGGATGATAGATGGACAGATAGGTACATCAGCTGACATGCTGAGCTGTATTCTGTCTCTTGAGACATTCCCAACTAGCCTGGAGACGGGCACCCAGACCAGCACTAGCCAAGGATGGATTATTTGATCTCAAAAGCTCTTGTCCAGCTCTAACGTCTGAACCCCCCGGTCCGACCCCCAGCGCAGAGAGAGGGGGTGGGGTGTCTTGCTTGGTGGTGACAGTGCGGGGCCATGGGGACAGAGTGGTAGAGAGAACAGTGGCATGACAAACGGCAATAGCCGGTGCACTGGACTATGTTTTAGTGGCTTCGCTCCAGACTGCTAGATTTGTGACTGGGAAACACAGAAATATACATTTCCTAGTAGGCCAAGATTTTATTTGCAAAGGTCGTTGTCTCACATCCTCACTGTCTCAAGACGTCATTATCTTGGGGAGTTTCTGTACTTCACTTCTTTATTATTATAAATACCTTTTATGTAAGAACGGCCATATTGGGTCAGACCAATGGTCCATCTCTCCCAGGACCCTGTCTTCTGACCGCGGCCAATGCTAGGTGCTTCAGAGGGAATGAACAGAACAGGGAATCATCCAGTGAACCATCCCCTGTCCTCCACTCCCAGCTTCTGGTGAACAGAGACTAGGAACACTCAAAGCATCCCTGCCCATCCTGGCTAGTGGTCACTGATGGATCTAACCTTCATGAACCCTGTTCTAATTTCACCCTTCACCATATCCCTTGCAAAATGTTCCACAGGGGACTGTGCATTGTATGAAGAGATACTTCCTTTTCTTCCTTTTAAATTTGCTGCCTATTAATTTCATTTGGTGACCCCTAGTTCTTGTGTTCAGTGAAGGGGTAAATAACACCTGTTCGTTTTCTTCACAGCAGCCAAGATTTTATATTCCTCTATCATATTCTCTTTTAGTCGTCTCTTTCCCAAGCTGAAAAGGCCCAGACTTTTTAATCTCACCTAATATGGAATCTGTTCCTTGTCCCTAATCGTTTTTGTTGCCCTTCTCTGTATTTTTTCCTATTCCAATATATATCTTTTTTGAGATGGGCTGGCCAGAACTGCACACAGTATTCAAGATGTTGGCATATCAAGGATTTATATAGTTAAGTGAAGGAGCTTGGTTTGCCAAACCAATCAGCTAAGCCAATACTGACTACCTGTATGAAAAGGCTGCAAACCACCAGGCCTCTGGACTGCATCGACATGCAGAAAGCTTGTAAGCCAGTTACTGTCAAAGCCAATTTTAGGAGACTTAATGAGGCTGTTAAAAATGCTGGAGACACAACTCAGTTTATGTGAACCAACACAGCTGTCCATCATACTTTCTATTTAAGCAAGAGATACCACACACTGCAAACTGGAGGCCAATGTTAAGTGCATTGTCACTTGCTAATCCTGAAGTTGGACACTAGTTCCAAAGAAGACTGGCAAATGCTTGCTATCTTACTGCAAAAAACTCAGCTGAGTCAGAAACGTGGTGCAACAGTGAAAGACGTAGCAGTTGAAAAAGTGAAGAACTCTCTCACCATATTCAAAATCTGTGCATACATGGCCAACAAATGCACCAATGCAAATAGGCATCAAGTATTAAGTCATTGCGTGAGTTATCTTGATGTCCGCGGTAGGCCAGTAGGTGCATTCTTGATGTTCAGGTTATAGAAGACAGATCGGCTGCATCTGTGACATCTTAGAAGAGTTAAATGCTTGTAAATTGAACCCCAAACAGATGACTGGTTGTGCATTTGATGGAGCTAAAACTTCTCTGGAAGACATAGTGGAGTACAAGCTTTGGCCAGAGAAAAGAGTAAACCAAATCTCTTCTATACACACTGCAGAGGCCATCTACTCCAACTAGTGCTAGTACAAGTTGGAGAATCTTCAAAAGTCATACATTTAATGGCTTTTTTATACTCTTTTTTTCAGCAAGAGTCCTGAACATCTTGGATACAAATAGAAGATACACTGAGATTGAAGTTCGAATTAGTCCAACCTGGGAAAACTTGAGTGATTCTTGGCTGTTGTCTTAAAATTATTGCAACTGTTATTACTGGCTTTGGAAAGTATCTACCAAGACAGGACAGATCTGAGTAGTGAGGCTGGTGGACTACATTTGTTACTAAGTTCAGAGAAGACTATTGCCATTCTCTCTCTTGTAAGTCTACTGTTGATATCACTTGGGCCATTAAACAATGTCATCCAGGCAGCTGCTATAACAGTAGTAGATCTTTGTCCAGCAATAGAAGCTACCCTTGGATCAATCAGAGATATCAGCTGAAAATGTACTGGAAGAAGCAAAGACTTCAGTCCAGAAGTTGACTAATGAAGGTCTTTAAGTGAAGAGGACAAGAAGTGTTTGTTAAGCCAGCTGAAAAAGTACACAGACTTGATTCTTACAAATCTACAGTAGTGATTTCTGGATTCCACTCAACTGCTACGTAGCTTTTACAGATGCCTGTCTTATGAAACACCGACAGTTGAGTGGAGTGAGACACTATCAGCAATGGGGCTGCCATGTGATCAGGACAGAATAGAGAATTTTGAACACAGAGTGGAATATCATACGACAAACAAATGAAGATTTAACTTCAACTTCTTTATCATCACTAGTGGCTCGACCCAACCTTTGTGCTCTGTTTCCTGGGATGAAAGACGTAGGAATTCATCTCTTGCTACTCCCAGTCACAACAGCTACAGCTGAGTGTTCTTTTTCGTCACTGAATAGAATTTTGTGTTCTGAAAGAAGTCACCTTCTGCCTGATCATGAGCATGTCATCAAGGACTGGAAATAACGGACACACAAGAAGACACCAAAGAGTTGTGCAAAATTACTAGAAACCAAGACGGATGTAGATGTCGTGCTTCATAGGAGGCTTGAGCAGCCGACTTTAATTTGTGTGATGATTTTAAAACCTGAGGTGAATCTAAGAAAATGGTCGTGAAACATTTTTCAGTTTTTACTCTGGTGCTATACAGCCCTCCTTCACCCTCATGATCTCAGCCATCGTTGGCCCCCACCCCTTCCCAAATATTCCAACCCCCCCAATTTCAGTGGGGAAACATTGGGCCCGATGCTCATGGGCCTGTGCATCCACTGATCGCAGGCCCCGCCCTGAGGGTCCCCTTGACTCCTCAAGGAGTCGGCGCGGGCCAAGCAGGCCTGGCTCTGTCCTGCAGCTTTGGGCCTAGGCTGCAGCTCCAAAGGCCAGGCTCCCTTCCTCAGTGATCTTGGCCAGGACCCTGCACTTTGGCATGTCTCAGTTTCCCACCAGTAGGAAGGAAATAGAGGGGCAGGGGGGCAGTGAGGCTAAAGAAAGCCACATCTGTGAGCGGCCCCAAGACCTGATGCGGGGGCAGGAGGTGGATCCGTGAACACGACTTCCCTGGGGGGAATTAGCTGAAGCCTCCGGAGGGGGAAAGAGAAGAGGCAGGCTTTGAGCTAGGTCTGGAATTGCATGTGTCCTAAATTATTTCTGGTGGCCCCAGCCAATCCTGGAGTGACACAGACTGCAAACAGAAACTCTCCTGTAAGAGCATGACTCAGGGAGCTGGGCCCGTACGTGATAATCACGTAATAACCCTCAGCACTTTTCATAGTGTCCCAAAGTGCTTTACAGTGCCGGGCGGGAGTCACGTCCCCATTTTACAGATGGAGACACTGAGGCACTGAGCAGAGCAGTGACTTGTCCAAGGGCATCAGCAGGCCGGAGCCTGTTCCAAGTGTCCATTACCAGCTGTATGGGGAGGGGCCATGGTGCCTGGTAATGTAGTCGCTTACACCAGTTTGGGGTTTGAATGGGGAGGGGATGCGGGGGTGTGCAACTGTGTCCATCTGTGTGCGCGTTGAGGAAAACCGGTCCCTGGCCCAACCAACTCCCACGCTAAGCACTAGCGTTCGTCTGGCCCTGCGCCGAGTGCAGAGGATTCAGCACCCATGAGCACATCTAAGGGTGTTCTGGTGCCTGGGTGTTTCAGCGGGTGCCCCAGAGCCCTGGAACCTGGGCACCGGGCCCGTGTTCCCGAGAAATGTTCACGGTCACGGAGTGCTCCGGCCCACCCCACTGTCCTGGGGGGTGGGGGTCCTTTAGCGCCTGCTGTGCCCTGTGGGGACTCAGGCACCCAACAGCTCAACCTGGGCTGTTGGGTGCCTGAATAGCTCCCTCCCCACACCCCCGGCGGCTGCTTCTCTGACTCTAGATCAGGGTTCAGAGCACCACCTAGTGGGGGCGGAGTGTGCAGCACCCCGGTGCCCTGTGGCTGGGCTGAGCAGAGCTAATGGCCTGGCCTAGCCCTGCCCCCGAGTTGGGGTGCGGGGGAGTTAAAGCCATTTCTTCACAGGGTACAAAGAGACAATGAGGTGCCTCAGCAGAGCTGGGGGTGCAGGGGACCCAGGGCGGGGCTGACGGGGGGCTGCGGGTCAAGAGTGAGGGGCACCGGCAACGCTTGGCGGGGGTCGGGGGCAGGAATAGCAGGGGTCTGTGCATCCATTGACCACAGGCCCCACACTGAGTGGTTAGAGCCGGGGGGGCGGTGATAAGCGAGAAGGGGGATCACTCCCTTTTGTGGACCTCCAGCCAGCAAGTTAGCCATGGCATCCCTCCTGGTGTCTGTTCTCTACTTGCTGTACCTGTAAAGGGTTAACATGCCCACAGGTAAAAGAAGGGACTGGGCACCTGGCCAAAAGAGCCAGTGAGTGGGGGGACGGGGTTTGAGAACTTTTCCAAATTGGGGGAAAGCTTCCCTCTGTCTGTGTGGTGTGGTTCTCCGGGGAGAGGGAGCCGCTTTGCCGTGAGACGCTTTAGGCCAGGGATAAAACCCACCAGCCCCTACCCAGAGATTAGGCAATTAGGGTTATTTCCCGTTGGCTTGTGGACTCCTTGGTACTAAGCCTGCATAGGTTGATTTGCTTGTAACCTTTAAGCTGGCTCTCAAGGAGCGGGTTCTGAGTGTGTCATTGTTAGAAGTGGGCAAAAGCCTGAGTTCCGGGTGTATTTTCTTTCTTTTTGTTGTTAATAAAATTGACCTTTTTTAAGACCAGGATTTGGATTGTTGGGATCCTAAGAGGTTTGCGCGTTGTTTAAATAGCTGGTGGGAACAGCTGATTTCCTGTTTTATTTCTCAGCTCTTCCCCAGAGAGGGATGAAAGGCTTGAAGGTACCCCATAGGGAGGATTTCCCAAGGGCGCCTTCCTGGGTCCCCAGGGGGTTTTTGCACTTGGGCGGTGGCAGCGTTTACCCATCCAAGCTCAGAGAGAGGCTGGGACCTTGGGAGTGTAATACTAGCCTGGAGTGGCCAGTGTGAATGCCTAGAATCCTTGTGGGCCCCCACCTTCTGCACTCATAGTGTCAGAGTGGGGAATCAGCCTTAACGGGAGGGCTGAGAGCCAGGACTCCTGGGTTCTCTCCCCAGGTCTGGGAGGGGAGTGGGGTTATAGTGGTTAGAGCTGGGGGTCTGGGTTCTCTCCCTTGTCATTGTTGGAAGTGGGCAAAAGCCTGAGTTCTGGGTGTATTTTCTTTCTTTTTGTTGTTAATAAAATTGACTTTTTTAAAGACCAGGATTTGGATTGTTGGTGTCTTAAGAGGTTTGCGCATTATTTAATTAGCTGGGGCTGAAATCTCCCCTTTCCTGCCTCAGTTTCCCCTGTTGAGGAAGGAGTGGTGGTCCCGGAGTCTCGTTCCTGGACGTGTGTAAAGTGCCAGGTCTCAGAATGATTTGAAGGGAAAAATCGGTTCCTCTTTTACTGACCTGTCAGGACCTGAGTTCAGAGCTCCCTGTTTCACCATGGCAACGGCTGATGACATCACCAAGGCCTGAGAGTCGGCCTGGTTCTTCCGTGCTGATGTCACTATCTGTTGCTTGGGCAACCCAGCTCCCGAACTTCGGGTCTTGGCAGGTTAGAAACAGGGACTTATCGAGCGGGCCCGATCCGGGCCCAACTCTGTCAAGCTCCCGGCTCTGACCCGCCCAGGGCCCGGACCCCCGAATGGGGTGTGGGGGGGATTTCCGAGTTCTATTCCCAGCTCAGGCGAGCGGGGCCGGACTCCTGGGTTCTGTTCCTGGGCCGGGGGGAGGGGCTGGACTCAGGACTCCTGGGTTCTGGTCCTGGTTCTGCGCTGACTGATCGGACCCCCCCCCCCTCTCCGTGCCTCGATTTCCCCAGCGAGAACCACTGTAACTAGCGGGAACCGGGGGGTCAAAGCCAGGACCTGGAGCGGCGGCTCCGATCCACACCCGGCCCTAACCCGGGAGCTCCCAGCCTCGGCGCCTAAGCACCCTGCGGGGGATGTGGAGCAGCCCAGTGCCGAAGGGGTTAAGCCCGCGGCGTCACATGGCCGGGCGAGGACCCGCCCCTCACGGGGGTGTCGGGACGATCCCACGCGTGACTGTCCGCGCCCGCGAGCGACCGCAGCATCCCTGAGCCCCGCGGGTACGGGAGGTTCGGGGGGCCCTGCCTCGGGGCAGGGGGAGCGCCTATGGGGCTGCATGATGCTGCACTCGAGGGGGACCTGGCGTCGTGTGGGGGGCAGGACAGACTGAGGGGGCAGATCACAGGCTGGGGGGTCAAGGCTGGGGGAGCTGACAGGCGGGGGGGCAGATCACAGGCTGGGGGGAGCTGCTGCTTGGCTCTGGTCTGGGATGCTGTTAGGCACTGAAGGGGTTAATGTGGGGTCTCCCCATTCGGGGTGGGCACTGGGGAGGAGGGGTCTCTGTGGGGCCCTGGGCCAGGGCGCTGTTTGTGCTGCTGGCCCTGTACGGCCCATGGGGAGGGGGCTGGCACTCCCCGGGGGAGCCCAGGGCTCTGAGGGGCCCGGCCCCTGGCACGGGTGGGGGAGGGTCTCCTGCCTGAGGCCTGGCCGGCTGCACCCCGCCAATGCTGTTCCCCTCAGTCGACCTCGCCCCTCCAAGCCAACGGGGGGGGGTTGCCCCCCGTCTCCTTCCCCTCCCCCATGCCCTCCCAGCTTGGCCCAGTGCTCTGTGGTGGGACCAAGGCAGCGTCCCCCAGAAGGAACCTTTGCTGGGAGAGTGAGCCAGGCCGGAGTCCCAGTGGCACGTCCCCCGCCCCAGGCCAGGCCGGAGTCCCAGTGGCACGTCCCCTGCCCCAGGCCAGGCCGGTCCTCGTGGCACGTCCCCCCCACCAGGCCAGGCCGGTCCTCTTGGCACGTCCCCTGCCCCAGGCCAGGCCGGTCCTCGTGGCACGTCCCCCCCACCAGGCCAGGCCGGTCCTCGTGGCACATCCCCTGCCCTCTGGTGCTTGGCCTGGCCTCTGTCACATCTGGTAGCACTTTGGGTTAATTTTAGCATGTGCCATCCTCACAGAAACTTTGGAGCTGGGAGGAGCCTGTCAGGTGACTCCCCCTCAGGGCACCTCCCCCGGGCCTGCACTCACCAGCTGCTGCTTTAGACCCAGTTATTTTGAGACGGGTTTTATTAACCCCTTCGATGCTGCGTGGTGGTCCTGGCCCCCCACCAGCCTGCCCTGCAGCTGGGAGCTGCTCTGAACCCCAGCCCCATGAGAGGGGGAGACAAGTCTCACCTCTCCCCATTTCGGAGGGGAAACTGAGGCCTGGAGACAGGACTTGTCCAAAGTCGTGCAGCGGGTCAGGCACAGAGCTGGGAACAGAACCCAGGAACCTTGCTCTCCTGTTCTCCCCGCTCCCCCAGTCCCGCCCTCTAACTAACGGACCTTCCTTCTCCCGGCTGGTGGCCGGTGGAAAGGAGCAGGGGAATCCGGGGGGGCTTCTAACTGTGGCTCCCTTCCAGCCCCCCGCTCCAGCATGGCGGCCCTGCTGAAGAGCCTGGTGGGGGCGTCGGAGAAGGCGGCCCGCATCGCCCAGCTGTGCCGCCAGGAGGAGGCGCTCTTCCAGCTGCTCATTGAGGAGAAGACGGGCGCCGACAAGAACAAGAAGTTTGTGCAGGATTTCAAGACGCTGGCTGACGTGCTCATCCAGGAGGTCATAAAACACCACGTGGGCAAGGAGGTACCCATGGGCACCCTGCGGGGCAGAGGGCCCCTCCCCTCCCACTGCATCCAACTAGCACCTCCGAGGTCGGGGGAGCGCCTGGGTGGGAGCAGGGGCTGCCCCTTGGGGGCATGGGGAGGACATCGTAGCCCCGAGCAAGGAGCTGCCTAGGTCTCCATCAATGGACACCCCCCCAGGATCCCTTCCCCCTAGACAAAGGGAAATGTATTTCCAGGGCCTGAGACAAGGAGTTCATGCCGCTCTGAGCCCCCGTCCCGTCTCTTTCAGTTCCCGGAGCTGGACGGCCATATCGGCGGGGAGGAGTCCAACAAGTTTGAGAACAGCCTGGGTGAGTGAGGGGACGGAGCTGCCAGTGGGGGGTGCTGTCCCGGTTGAGTGAGAGGACGGAGCTGCCAGCGGGGGGCGCTGTCCCGGCAGAGTGGGGTCCCTGGGGGCTGGGACTGAGTTCTTGGTAAAGGTGTAAGGCCACCTCCCCCCCCCCCGCCCCCGCTTGCTGGGCTCTTCCAGCATGGGGTGGGGAGGGCTCTGGGGCAGCTAGTGCTGGGGATCTTAGCTCGTCCTGTACTGGGCTGGGGGGGTCTGGGGAGCCCCCCCTTCACACTGACTCCAGCCCCCTTGTGCTGGAGGCCCCCGAGCCTGCCCTGTCTGGCTAAGCCCCTCCTCCCGCAGGAGAGACCCTGGTGGTGCAGGTGTGCGCGACCCAGCAGGACACGGCCTCGCTGCTCTTAAAAGTCCTGGACCGGAACCAGCCGGCGGCTGAGCTGCTGGCTGCCACCATCCACCAGGAGGTGGCGCTGCAGGACCCGGCTCTGGACACCGTGGGGCTGGCAATCCCCCCGGAGAGACTGGCCATCTGGATCGACCCCATCGGTAAGGGGGGTCCCTTGCTGACACCAGGGGGCGCCAGGAGCTAACCGCATCCCCTGCCAGAACTGGGAAAAGGGGCTGACCTGGCCCCACCCACCTCCCCAGCTCTAGGGCTGACACCCCCAGTTAGCACCAGTCCTGCTGAGGCCCAGAGTGGCCGGCAAGGTGAGGACAAAGGGAGCCACGTGCCTTTGGCTGGGGGGCTCGGAGTCTGATTCTCACGTCGCCCTCTCTCCGGCAGACTCCACCAATCAGTACATCCGTGGCCAGGCCAGCGTGGTGCCCATCGGTGGCATCTGCCCGTCCGGGCTGCGCTCGGCCCTGGTGCTCATCGGGGCGTACGACCGCAGCTCGGGGGACCCGGTCCTGGGGGTCATCAACGAGCCGTTCTTCCGGGAGGACCCCCTCACCCACAGGTACCTGCCCCTGGCCCCCAGACCCTCCCTGGGAACACCCTGGGCTGTGGGGGGGCCCGGTGCCCCGGCAGCTGGATCTTGCTGGGGAACCCCACACGGGGCAGGCCCCTAGTGGAGCCCTTGGCCTGCACCAACCCCACCTTCTCCCAGGGGCTGGGGCAGAGAGAAGTGTGGGGGGCGTTGCTTTGTCAGTGGCACCTGGCTCTGAGGTTCCTGGCTACTTCTGATCAGCTTCAGTTCATGGCAGAGACCCTCCCACCCACAGCCCTGCCGGTGCCCCTCACTCCCGACCCACAGCCCCCTGCTAGCCCAGCCCCGGGCTCCCCGCTCCCAGAGCCCCGAGCTCCCTGCTCCCAGAGCCCCGAGCTCGTTCCCTGAGCAGCTGCCGTCAGCACTGCCTGTCCCGCTGTGTTCTCCTGTGTGCAGGTGGCAGGGTGCGTATCACTGGGGCGTCTCGTACCAGGGCACCAGCCTGTCCTCGCTGCACCGGCCCCCGCTGCGCCCCGAGCCCTGCGTCGTGCTGAGCAGCAGCGAATCGCCGGCGATGCGGCGGGCGCTGAGCCCGCTGTACGGGGAGCGGCTGCGCTTCGCCTCGGGCGCCGGCTACAAGATGCTGTGCGTGATCCTGGGGCTGGCCGAGGCCTACGTCCTCTCCGAGGGCAGCACCTTCAAGTGGGACTCGTGCGCCCCCCACGCCATCCTGCGGGCCCTGGGCGGAGGGATGGTGGACCTGGCGGCCGCCCTGCAGGCCTGGCGCGCCGGCCAGCGGGAGGCGCTGCCAGAGCTGACCTACAACCGGCCTGCGGGGGGCGCCGTGGGGGCCGAGCGCTGGGCCAACCGGGGCGGCCTGGTGGCCTTCGTGCACCGTGAGCACCTGGACCTGGTGATGACCACGCTGGCCCCTGCTGCCCTGTGAGCCTCGGGGGGCAGCCCCCTTCCCGGCTCGGTGTCTGGGCACAGGGGCAGGGGCAGTTGGGCCCCGAGGGTACAAAGGGGCAGGATGGGTAGCGCTGTTCGGGGGGGGGGGGGGCAGGGGGCTGCAGGCAGCCACTGCTCCCCTGCAGGGTGCCGCAGACTTGGGCGTCTGACAGCCCCCACTCCAGCCCACCCCGTGGAGCCTTCCATTAAACAATGCCTTTCTTTCCCTGCCCTCTCGCCTCTCATTTGTTCTGCCCCCGTCCCAGGCCCCTGGGCAGAGCTCGAGGGGTGGGAGGGTGGGGGGGGGGTAGTGTGGCCACCAAGCCCCCCGCCCTGCCCCAGCAGGGGAGTCGCCGGACCCCTGCCCTGCTGCCCAGCCCCGGTGTGTGTGATGCCTGCAGAGCCGGCCCAGGCTCGGGCCCTGCCAAGGGTGCTGGGAGCTCCCGGAGGGGGCCTGTCAGAGAGTGGGGTGGCAGGGAGCTCGCCGGGGCTGCTGGCGATTCCCTGGCATGCAGGGCCCAGCTCCCAGCATCCTCTGGGCACCCCACTGCCCCCAGGTTCCCCTGGGACCACTGTGGGGTGTCCTGCCCCAGGCCCCTGGCTCAGGTCTGAGCGGGGTGTGCTGAGAGCTGGACACAGAGGAGGGCAGTGGGGGTGGGAAGAGAGGCACAGGGAGGGGAAGGGACCTGCCCAGGGTGACCTAATCTGTGAGCCCAGAGCCAGGAATAGAACCCAGGAGTCCTGGCTCCGCGCCCTGGGGCTCCCCTACCTGGCAGTGCTGAGCTGTCCCTGGACAGGGCAGGAGTTTCCGTCTACCTCACCCTGCTGCTATCTAATCTGGAGCCGGGGCGGCACCTCTCCAGGGGGTGACAGCGCTTATCTGCCCCTGCAGGGCAGGGCCTGACTGGCTCACAGGGTGGGGAATGGGGCAAGAGGCCTTTCCCCTCTAGGGGGCGCTGGCTCCGATTCGGGCCTGGCTGGCTCAGGTGGGCAAGGAATGGGGCACGGGGCACACGCTACACACTGTTTGCTGTTTGGTGACTGATCTTGGTGGGGAGTGGGATGGTCTCTGTATGGAGGCTATAAAACACAAGGTATTTGGGTCCTGCCCCTAACTGACAGACCTCCCCCACACACACACACTGGGCCTGGCATTGCAACGTGGTTTGTCCTGCCCAGCTGATGCCAGCTTAGCCCTCAGGGACTTTCCTGGGCAAAATGAAGTCACTTTACCAGGCATTGTCTGCATTCCCCAGAGGGGGAACCTGAGGCACTGAGCAAGCAGGTGACCTGCCCAGGGTCACGCAGCAAGGCAGGTGGAGTCAGCAGCAGCCCCTGGCTCCCAGCCCCCTGTGCCAGTCATTGGAGCATGAGTCCTCCAGAAACTGGGACAGGACCCAGGAGTCCTGGCTCCCACCCCCCCCCCCCCCCACCCCCGTCCTCCCACAGCGCTTCCTGACTCGGCTGTCTGGGCCTGCAACTTCTTTTCACTTGGCTCCCTGGAGCAGGCGATTCAACCCCTCGCTGCTGGGGCCCCCCCAGAACCCCCCCGTGCCAGGAGCTGGGAGGTGCCGGGGGGGGGCTCTGGACCGTGCTGTTTGCAAAACCGGATCATGCCCCGGCAGGTCACCTGCCCTACGCCAGGGTCCCTGGGGAGCTGCCCAGCCCCTCGCAGCTGCCGCCTGGCAACCCAGCTTGTTGGGAACCGGCAGCCCCCTCGCGCCCGTGGGTGCTGGGGAGTGAAACTCTGGGAGAGTCCCCTGGTCCCAGAGCAAAACCCCCTCCCCTGTCAGTCCAGCCAGGCTGGGGGGGCTGGCCATGGTCCTCCCCGGCAGTGAAGAAAGGCCTCACTCTAGGCCTGGGTTAACTATCGCTTGGGAAGCGGGGGGAGATTTTGGGTGGACCCCAGGTTCCCCTCTAGTCTGCCCTGGGCCAGCTGGGCACTGTGAGTGATGGAGGGTCCCCCTGCCCTGGGGAGGTGGGGCCAGGGATTAATCCACCCCACCCCCATTAACAATCTGGGCTTGATTTGTGACTGGAGTGCGTCCGGGTCGGCCCCTTCGGGCCCAGCCTTCAGCAGATCATCCGGGGCTGGAACGGCTTCAACTTCACACTGGGCCTGGCCAGCTTCAAAAGGAGACGCCTGAGGGGGGATAGGAGAGAGGGGACTGGGGAAGGGTTACTTGCCCTTTTCCCGCACTACAAAAGCCAGGTCGGCAGGTTTCCTACACACACGAGGCGTTCGGCTTCATGCTGTGTGCGGTTAACCCGTGGAACTCCTTGCCGGGGGATGTGATGAGGGCCCAAAGTATAACCGGGTTCAGAAAAGAACCGGGTCAGTTTGCAGCCCGGTCTTGGCTCCACCTACCCCCCTGACTGCCAGGAGCTGGGGGGCGGCTCGTCCAGCTGCCCTGCTCTGGTCTCTGCCCCCCAAGCCCTGGAGGAAGTTTCTCTTAATTCCCGGGGTGGGGGGTCGCTTGCCAAGGGACAAAGTCAAACTCCCGGCTCGCTTCCGCCTGCCCCAGGCGGGCCGGGGCGGGGGGGGCTGAGCGCGGCCCCAGCCGGACCCCGCGCGTGGGGGGTACCCGGGGCTCGCCGGTCGGGGTTGGGGGGCACGGAGCCGACGCTGGGCCTCAGGCGGGGGCGGGGCCGCGGCCGCCCCACGCCCACCCGTGGGTTTCCTGTTTACTCCCCCCCCCCCGGGGTCACATGGTGCCGGGGCCCCTCCCGCGACCTGCGTGGAGCCGAGCGAGTCAAGTGACCGGGAGCTGCGGGGAGGGGCCGCTGCCGCTGTTGCTGCTTCTTTCCGGGCGGGGAGACCGAGGTGAGGGGCTCGGGGGGGCTGCCTCGCGCGCCGCAGAAAGTGGGGGGCTGGGGGGGCCGGAGGGGGGGAGCTCGGGGGGAGGATTCTGGCGGGGTCTCTGCCAGGGGGTGCAGCTGGGGGGGTTCTTGGGGGGGGACGACCGGGGATCCGGGGGGGGTCTTTCCCCGGGAGACGGATGGGGGGCCGCTCCCCCGCAGCCCCCCCAGCCCCGCGGCTCTGAGCGCTTTGTTCCCCCCCAGGCACCGGGCGCGATGGCGGTGGAAGGCGGCATGAAATTCGTCAAGTTCCTGGTTTTCTTCTTCAACTTCATTTTCTGTGTGAGTCGGGCCTGCCCCCCCTTGTCCCCCCTTCTCCCCCCCTTCTCCCCCCCCACTTGTTCCCTCGGGGGGACCCGAGCTGGCTCCTGACTGCGTCACCCCACCCCCCAGTCTCCCCCAGCACCCATGGGCGCGTCTCCCTGCCCCCAGCGCTGACGGGGGTCTGGCTGGCCGAGCCATGGCTGGGGGGTCCCAGGTTCCCTTTTGCTGAGGGAGGGTGGGGAGGGCTGGACACTCCCCAGGGTCAGTTGCAAACTGTCCCTGCCGGAGTTGGACCTAGTGGGGCGCTGGCCCCTCCCCAGGGACGGGCTGTGGCAGGCAGAGGGGTTGGGTCCCTCGGGACTTGGGGGGCTGGTGCCCCTCTGTGGCAGGGCCTGAGGTGGGGTCTCTGGGGACCGGTTGTCCCCCTTGCTGCGGGGTTCCCGGACCCTTCTCAGAACGGTCGGCTGGAGGCCGGGGTAGATGGGCCCGGGCTGATGTGCGGGGCCGAGGGGCCAGTTGGCTCATTAGAGAGACCAGGGAGATGCCGAATCTCAGCCCAGCGCCCCCCTGGAGTATGGAGCTGGGTTCTTGGTTCTGGCCCAGCCCCAAAGAGGCTCCTTTTCCCTACTGTGGGGGCAGGGGGTGGGCTAGCTGCAGCCCAGCTGGTGGCTACCCCGGGGCTCCAAAGGGCCCTAAAAACCCACAGAGCATCACTAATACCAATGTAGGCCTCACACTGGGGGCCCAGGAGACGAGGAAGTTGGCTAGTATTGTCAAGAACCTGGGGCCACTTAGACCTTGACCCCATCCCCCAGGACCGGATGCCCAGCTGTTCCAGCACACTGGGACTCTCCTCCGCCTGTTGGCAGTACTGGGTCTATGACAACAAGCTCGGGGTTCTGACTTTCCCTGGCCCGGAGCATAGTGAGCGGTGGCAGGTGACTTCTCGGGAACAGGTGCCGCCCAGCTCACACCCACGGTTACAGGAGTTTCCATTTACTGCGTCTGGAGGGTGCAAACCAATCCGGGTCCTTCCCCGCCTGCTCCCGGCTCTGTGCTGGGGCGGGGCCCAGGGAAGGGACGATTGGCTGGGCCATGAGACTTTTTCTGGTCCCCCTGGGCAGGAAGTCTGGAGGGTGTCTGCTTGGGAGCACCTGTCTGATTTGGGGTGTGTGGATTGGGGGAGGGGGGCCAGGAGCCAGCTAGGAAAGGGGTGGGACCTTCCCCCCACATCCCAGAGTACTTGATGATGTATTGCTAATAGCCCAGCAGCTGCACTGTTGACATATAACCAGCCAGCATTAGGTTTCAGGGGTAACACCCCCAATGCAGTGAGTGAGTCATACCCATTTTAGTTCCAAGAGCGGCTGGAGACCTTAGGCCCAGCTGCCGGGTCCACTCGACGGCATATTCAGCACTGATTGAATTGCCCTGCCAACTAATCCCAGAGCAGGCCCAGGGCGGGCAGTGCCAGGATGGGCTTCCCCTCCCTTCCCTCTGGGTCACGGTGTCTCGCCTGCCCTGAACCGATGCCCCCTCCGCCCGGGGAGCTGGGCCTCCCTGGCCCATTCGCCCCATGGCCTGGCCGTGACCCAGTGACCTCAGCGGCCGTCATCCCTGGAGCGCGGGCACCTCCTGGGCGCTGAGGGGGGCTGTTGGGTGCTGGGGTCCCCGCCCCCAGGGAGATGCTATTGCGCCCCGGGTCATGTGTCAGGGGAAGTGGCTGGTGGGGAAAGACGTGGGCAGAGCCTAACGGCTCCGGGCAGCGATGGTTATCGGGTGGCGATTGCCCAACGGAACTGGCCGGAGGGGGAGGGCGAGTCCTGCTGGGAAGGGGGGGCCTGAGTCACCCCTTGTAGGCGGGAGCAGCGGCTGGCGTGGGGCGCCCAGGCCTCCTGTCCCAGCCCCACCCAGCCAGGGAGGTCACAAAGTTGTGGGGGAAGAACCAGCTCAGCTGTGAGGAGGGGGTGTGTGCCCAGCCCTGGCCACTATCCCACAGAGGGTGGCATGGGGACCCTCCAGACCCAGCGGCAGCAGGGAATCCCTGGGCACTGCTGGCCTGCCCGTGGTGCCAGGGGCATGGCCCAAGGTGCCCGGCAGTCGGGCTCCGCGGTGGGCGTGGGCTGGACCCGTGGGAATGGGGCACCAGGCACCGCGGTGGGGCTTGTGAGCCCAGTAGCTGGGTCTTCCCAGCCTGGATGTGGGGCAGTTTCTCCCCTTCCAGCCTGGCTCCGCTGCCCACGTGAATGGGGTCGGTAGCGCCTGCCCGGCCTGCCCTCAGGGAGCAGCTCCGGGGAGCGTCCCTGGTGTTTGCACGGGCAGCCAAGCCGGCCGCTCTGTTTACCCTCCCGCCCACATGCCTGGGCCCGAGAACACGGGGCTTTCCTGGGATGAGGATCCCGGGGTGGCAACGTAACTGAAAGGGCTTCGGCTCAGGGTCTCAGCTGGTGCCCTGTGCTGCCCCACCCTTCACAAACCCGGCAATAAGGCTCCAGAAGGTGTCGTGGCCTCATTTGTCGGGGGGGGGGGGGGAAACTGAGGCACGGGGATGGACTTGATTGTGGCAGAGTTGGGGCGGGAACCCCAGAGGCCTGAGTCACCTCTGCTCTAACCACTGGATGTTACTCTCCTCCCAGGGTGGGGACGGGAACCCTGGCTCCTCGCCCCACCCCCTGTAGCCCACCCCAGGGAGGGGAGGGGGCCAGGCCTGCCCCCCCCCCGGGGGGCAGCAGGAGGCAGTTTGTTCCCGAGAGCTCGTCCTGCTGATGGGGGCGGGGTTGAGGCTGGGCTGGGCTAACGTGGCAGCTGCAGGGCCGGCGCCTGCCCCGGGATTTGAGGGGGGGAGTCGTGCTTGGCAGCCGGTGCCAGGATCCTCTGCTCCCTGCGTGGCCTCACAGCTCTCTCTCTCTCACGCACACACACGCCTGCGAGGCCTCACAACACAACACAACACAACACAACACACAGACGCACACACCCCGCCTGCGAGCAGGCCAGGCCGGAAGCCCGGCTCCAGAGGAAACAGCCCGCCATGTAGCCAGGCTGGAGGAGGAGAAAAGCGGCTGGGCTGGGCGGGGGGGGGAACAGGAGGGGGTGGGTTATTCCCCCGTCGGGGACCCCCAGGCCCTGTCACACCCGGGGGCGGGGCCTGTTCTCCCCTTTGGCTTCTTCCCCTGTCCCGACCCCCCTGTGCAGTAGAACCCCCCTCCTGGGGGGGGAGGCTGAGCAGGAAGAAAGGGGCACATACCACCCCCCCCAAGGAGGAGCTCTCATGGGGTTACAGACCCCGGACTGGGGGGTGTTGGTGGCAACAGCTGAGTCCCCAGCCACACGGGGTCTGGTGCCCCCAGCTCTCTCCTGCTGGTACCAACCCACCCCCCACTCAGCGGGTTGGGGACGGGACCGGGGGTCGGGGCCTATGGTGCGGCTGAGCAATGCCGCCCTTGCCCAGCACCCCGTCTGCCCCCTCAGAGTGGGGCCTGGCCATCTTGGCCCCTGCCCAGGGGGAGTCCTCCCCCATCCTGCCCAGTCTCCCCATAACCCCACGCTGCCCCTTGATCCCGGGCGAGCGGGCGGCTCTGTGTTCCTTGGGCAGGGCTAGGTAAATAGGGCCGGGCGGGGCTGTTTGGGAAGGGGGTGAGGCTGGCGGGTGGGAGCGGTTGTGGGGTGGGGAGGGGAGCCTGTGGAGGGTGGAGTGTATGTGGGAATACGGAGGAGGGGAAGTTCAATGGAGTTTGTGCTTTGAGATCCTCAGGCGGGATGGGGAGATAAGGAGGCTGCAGGCCTGATCTGCCTGTGGGTTGCTCTCTGGGGTCAGGGGGGACTTACCCCTCCCCTTGCTCCAGATGGTCTTTAGGGTGTTGGTCTTCCCCCCCTCTCCTGGTGTCTGAGATGCTGCCATGGCGACTGGTGTCTCCTGTCTGTGGGGCATTGCCCCGGCACTGCTCAGGAGCTTGGGGTGCAAATCCTGGTGTCCTGGCTGAATTCTGATGGGGGAGGGATCCCTAACTCTCCAAACCCCTCCCCCAGGGGGATACCAGAGGGAGAGGAGACTGGGCAGGACCTAGGGGGAGGGGGGCAGGAACACCTTTCTCCAGCAGTTTTGCTGTGAGGCTGCTGTGCCCTGCCCCAGAGGTGGCTGCATTTCAAGTGTGGCCTCAATGCCAGACCTGGCTTGTGCTTCGGGATCTAGGGGTGGGGGGGAATTTAAGCTCTTGTAGGAAATCGAGGCACTCCTTGAGGATGGCAGGACTGGCACTCGCATCCCCCCTCCTCCTCGTTCCAAAAGCCACCCCGGCTATGGGCGAATCCCCATCAGCTGCCAGCAGTACGGGGCTGTGACACACAGCTGAGCAGGTCAGGTGCCCTCCAGCAGAGGGGACGTGGGCAGCACGTTCTTGGCTCTGGTGGGGCCCGGGGCCAGCCAGGGGCCCTTGTTGACTGGGTGTGGGAGGGATGCGTGTAGGGGGGGGGACGCTGACCAGGCCCGTTTCCCCCCCCAGCTCTGCGGCATCGCCCTCATCGTCCTCGGGATCTACGTGCAGATCGAGCTCAACAAGACACTGATCATGAGCAGCCCTTCGGCCTCGGGCGCCCCCATCGTCATCATTGTCGTGGGCGTCGTCATCTTCTTCGTCTCCTTCTTTGGCTGCTGCGGGGCCTCCAAGGAGAATTACTGCATGGTCACCACGGTGAGGGGGCGGGGCGCTGGGGGGCAGGGCTGAGGGGGCATCACAAGGGTCTAGGAGGTGGGGGCAGGGAGCCTGGGCCTGGGGGGCAGGACTGAGGGGCACTGCTCACCCCACTCTCCCCCACAGTTCGCCATCCTGCTCACCTGTATCTTCCTGGTGGAGATCGCGGCTGCCATCGCCGGGTACATCTTCAAGGACAAGGTGGGCACCTCGCCGCTGGGTGGATCCCGCTATGCGGGGGTCCTGCTCCCCCGAGGGAGGTGTCTCTGGGGGCTGCCTGGGGATCGGGCTCAGCTGGGTCCGGGGCCCACCCAGCTGAGGTTGTGGGTTACACGAGAGCCCCCAAGGGGACGCTCGGCCCCGGCAGCCCTGTCCCTCTGGGCTCTGACCCCCTGCTGCCCCCTAGGTCCGCGCTGCGCTGAAGGACGGCCTGGAGGAGGCCGAGGGGAAATACAGCAGTGATCCGCTGGTATCGGAGGCCATGGATGAACTGCAGAGGAAAGTGAGTAGGGTGCTGTGACCTCTAACTTCTTTTGGGGGGACCGGGTGGGGTGTTGCAGGCGCTGGGATCAAGTTTCCCCCTCACGGCTAGGGAGGGAACCCAGGAGTCCTGCTCTAACCACTAGACCTCACACCCTGAGGCCAGAGGGCTCCTGCTTGCTCTGATGCCTGGTTCTCTCCTGGTTCGCAGTATTCCTGCTGCGGGGCCAATAACTACACAGACTGGCTCGCCCTCGAACCCTTCAAAGGCAACAACAGCGTCCCCAAATCCTGCTGCAAGGCGAATGTCACTGCCACCAACTGCAACGTCAATCCCACTTCTGACACCATCAACGTCCGGGTGAGTTCCAGCCTGAGGCCAGGTTGTGTGTGGGCAGACCTGGGGCAAAATGGGGGTTCACACTGTCCCAGCGGGGGATGGGGGGGG
>ML677402.1:785192-805474 GCA_007922305.1 Dermatemys mawii
CCAGGTTATGATTGTGCTGTGTGGATCCATGTGTCATTCTTGCAGGTCAGGTTAGGAGTATTGGCTCTACACTGTCTGTATATCAAACTTGTGCTGGGCTTGTGGGTGACATCCCAGACAGTTTGGCATCAGCAGGGTCTAGCCTGCTTGATGGCCCATTAAGGACCCTCAGCTGCACAATGGACCCATTGAGAGAAGGTGGATACCCCTGGTGACTCAACAAGACAGGCAGGGACCTGCCTAGGGACAGAACTCTCCAAGGGAATTGCTTGTATGACTTCCCGTCAGCCAGTGGGGTAAAGCCCAGCTCCTCTCTGTTTGGGGTGCAGAGGACCCCAGCCTAGGGCTGTGTCTGTCCTGCTTGAGCAGCTTGTCCAGAATTCCTACTCCCAGCAGTGTCTCCCCGGAGACCGCTTCGTTTTTGGCATGGGGTGGCACGGGGGGGGAGGTGTTGATATGGCCTGTCTCCACTGTGCCCGGGAGTAGGGGGCTGACCCAGCAGGTGCCGGGTTTTTCAAGCGCTCCACTGATGTGTTTGGAGGTGTTGTGTTGTTGCCGATGGCGCCATGCGAGACCCTGTTGCCAGAGCCATGACGTTTTTGACACCCCCACTAACGCGTGGTGATGGGTCGTGGTGATGGAATCTGATGGGTCTTTTCTGCACTGTCCCCCAAGCAATGAAGCGGTGCCGCCTGTTCGACATCCCAGTGCTCAGTGGTGTTACTTTCCAAGGCAGCTTTGCCCCGCAGGGGGATGGTGGTGATGTTCTGACACAGTCTGGTGCGGCTGTGATTTGAGTCGGCAGGACAATGTGTGGACGGAGGCAGCTGACCCGTTGCTGTGTGTGACCTCCGGGGTTGCAGCGGTAGCTGAGTTAGTGAGCCGGGACAAGCTTGTGATTAGTGTTAGTGACACGCCCCAGGGAAAGGACTCAGAAGAAGTGTGAAGGAAATAGATCCTAGACAAAAGGGACACGTTAAATACTAGCTCTGTTGTCAGTTTATGTTTAGATCCTATCAGAATGAGAGTCAGGTGGCCTTCTGGCCCTACCCAGCAGCAGCACTGAAATGCAGCCACCTCTGGGGTAGGGTGCATCAGCTGTTTAACAGCACACTGCAAGTTTAGGACAGGAAGTGGAGGAGAACCCTGTATCTGATTGACACTTCAGGGAGATGTTAGGAAGGCAAAATGGAATTAGCCAGGTTGGAATTAGGTCAAGACAAAAAAAATCCAAGATTAAGGCACTGAACTGGGACTTTGGAGATTTGGATTCAGTTCCTAGCTCTGCCACCGGCTGCCTGGGAGGACGCGGGCCTGTCCCTTCCTCTCTCTGGAGACAGAACTCTCTCTTTGGCCCCCCCCGTAATGGGAACTCTGAGAAGGACCTGAGCATCCACCTGGGTCTTCTGGAGGAGGGCTGTCCCCAAGGTTCAGCTACCTCTTGGGGGGAGTCAAGGAGGGTCCCCACCACTCTTGAATTTTAATACAGTTGGCTGCACTTTTCCCTTCCCAGGATGAGCCAGGTGCTCCCGAGGCCGGGCCGTTCATTGCAACTGAGCACGGGCAGTGGGGCCTCGATTTCTCTCCCATTCCTTCCCCGCTCTTCGCTGGCGTCCCAGCTCTGGTGCTGCATTTCAGGTCGTGGGCTGGGCTGGGGCGATGGGGCGGCTCTCGAGCTGTCCCCAGCGATTCGGGCCAGGTGACAGGACTCCGCGCCCTGGTCTCCTCTCTGCTGACGTGGGTGGAGTTACTCCTGGTTTACACCAGTGTCAGTGACGGGGGGATCACATCCTTTGTGACTGCCTGTGCTTTGGGGGCCTTTTGGTAGAGATCCTAGTGCCGTGGGGACCCTGGGCCCTGACTGGCCCCATCAGCACCGTGTCTGGGCCCCCTCCTGGTCTGTGATGTCTGGGGCGGGGGTGCTCTTATCTCCACTGCACCGTGGCTGGCCTGGCTCCATCTCAAGGCCTGATGGATCAGGGAGGTGTCAGCAGGCCGGGAAAGAGCTGGCTGGGCTCCAGAGCCAGGGGGAACCTGAGCCGTAGTGCTGGCGAGCCAGGAGCACTCCGGAGATGAAACGAGCCCTGCGGGGGACTCCAGCCCCAGCTCCCGCAGGGTGAGTCGGCAAAACAGCCTGTGGCATCCGAGCTCACCGCGCTCGGCTGGCGTCAGAGCCGCATTTAGATCTGTTGGAGCAGAGGTTGGTGGTGTCAATGATCCAGCACTGAGTCACTGGGGCAGTGGGGGCTGGTCCGGGAAGGGGGTGGGGTACCTGGGACATGGGGAGCCCGGGGAAGGAAGGGGTCTGGGAAAGCCTGAGAGGAGAGACTGAAGGCTGGGAGGCGGGACTCAGTCCTGCCCCCAATCTGCTCTAGTCCCTCTTTCCTGCCAGGGGTCTGAGAGCCATCTGCATTGGTTAGTCAGCCCAGTGCCAGGAAGAGAGACACACGACTTGGCGCCCCAGGGCTGGATGTACAAAGATGGGCCCCGTGGTGACCTCATGTGAGGGTGTGGGGATTAGTCACTTGGAATGAGTACGGTGCATGCCTTGGTTTCCCCTGTGTGGTGCATGGTTCACTAGGTGGTGGTAAAAGGTGGTTCACTCTTGGCAAAGACCCAGAGATCCAGGCCTGGCTATCTGGGGCCTAGGGCCCCCTATGCCCGTGGACAGTCCCAGAAGACAATGGGTCCTTCCGATCCCCAGACATTTGGATCCTAGCAACTAAGGACCGTGGCTGGCCCACCCTCCGCAGGAAGGCAGCAGGTTGTGGAGAACAGAGGATTGAGGGGGCTCTTGGGGTTGTTAAATGTGGGCTGTAGAGGGAGGAAACAGAGTCTCCTGGGCTGGGACTAGAGACACCTCAGGTTTCTGGACTGATCCAGCTGGACTTTGCTGTAACTTTGTTCTCAGTGTTTAGTGTCCAGACAGCTGATAACCCTCCTGCTGTTACCCTGCTGGCGGAGGGTCACTGCAGGGTCCGGGAGCTGAGGGACAGCGCTCTCTCGGGGGGTGCAAGGCTCCCTTGGGCGCTCAGTCCAAGTGGACTCACCACAGGGAGCTCACAGCATGACCCGGGTCTGACGGCTCCGAGGTTCGGTCCCAGCAGGCTGACCCCAGTGAGAGTGAGCCCCTGGGGGGTGACGTGCTGAAGGGGTCCTTGCAGGGACGGTTCAGAGCTGGCGGAGAGCCCCGGGCCTGTGGCTCTGAGACACCTCGATCCTGACTATCGTGTCTTTAGCAGGATCCCAGAGCCCTGCAGGGATCGTTTGCTCACAGCTTTCATGCAGCCATTTCTGGGGTGGAACATGGCAGCTGGTTAACAGCATACGGTAACCCAGTGCCACGGTCTGGGACAGGAATGGAAGAAATACCAGGTCCATGGACCTTTATTGCCCCAGGGGTGGGGGGAAACATCTGTGTTCATGGCTGACCTGCAAGACAGCCCCTCTGGCAGCATAGTCTGCAGCTGGGCCCTCCCAAGGAGAAGGGCAGCCCCTGCTCAGACCTCTCCTCGCTCAGACTCCCCAGCGCGGCTCCAGGGAAGACATTAGCTGCTCGGACCAGGAGACGCTTTGACTGGAGCCCAAAGTTAGCAAGCGACCAACCGTGTAAAAATAGCCCTGGCTGAGCCCCGCGCACCTGGCCGACCGATCCGCTGCCTCCATGTTCGCCCCGGCGCCGGGAGCCCACCCAGCAGGCCGGGCGGGGGCAGGAGGGGATCGGGTTGCTGCTTGTTGTCGGAGGCAGGGAGAGCCCAGTGGGCGCTCGGCACCGCCTGAAAACCAGGCCTGAGCTGGCTCGAGTTTGGGGTCCCCCAAACCAGGGCCCGCGCGTGAGGGTTTGGAGTTGCCTACAGCCGGTGGCCGCACTGGGAACAGAGCCCAGGTGCCCTGTACTGTAGCCACTCAGCAGGGGCAGACTGGGAAAGTAAAGGGGGGGGGTGATGTTCTTCCGCGTGCCCCCCGCAGATGAGTGCTGGCCCCTGACACACAATGGGGTCCGGCTGGCTTAGGCTGGGCAGCTGTTCATGGGGCCCCCCAAAGGACCCTGCCCCCCTCTCCGTATGAGAGGCAGAGGCGTTAGCCAGGCTGAGTCCGCCCCTCCACACTTCTCGGAGCTCTTGGCCCAGGCTCTGTGCAGACTCTGGCAGTCGTAGCTGCCTGGGTTACACCCAGGTCACGTTGCTGAGGTTTTCTTCGCCCCTCTAACAGCTAGACAAGAAAGTTGAGAGTCTGGAGGCCGAGTCGGTCGCTGCAGAAAGGTGCCAGGCTGGTGTATGGGCACAGACCAGCGATTCTGTGCCCGGGCACGTTGCCCTCTACTCTCTAGCCTCTTCCTGTTTGAGGAAGAGGTGGAGGATGGTCCCTGGCGGGGCGGAAGGACGCAGCCCTGGGACAGAGTTAATAGCCCAGGCTTGGGGCTGCTGCTTTCAAGAACGGGAGGGGTTCTGGGGAGTGCCCCCGCCGGCGTGTGTCCAGCGGGGCGGAGGCCACTGCCTGGATCCCTCTGTTCTCAGGGCTCCGCTCCCAGCCCCTGGATGCTCTTTGACTCCAGCTATTTCCACACTCACCAAGGTTTTTCCTTCTCCGGCCAGCCCCACCCACCGCCCCATGAGGCACTCACGAGACTCTGTGAGTTGGATCCTGCTGGCTCCCCAGTACCTCGCGGGGACGGGGCCATGCCAGCCCCACACACCCCTCTTTTGAACTGGGCTCTCAGAAACCAGGGGAGCTGAGGGTTCAAACCCAACCGTACTGTCTCCCTCAGGGGTTCGGAAGTTGGCCCTGTATGAAAACAGAAACCCTGCGGCTAAGCGGGGCACCGCGGAGTGATCCTCTGAGGGGACAGGCACACACGGCCCAGAGGGGTGGAGGGGAATCAGTCCAGCTGCCCTTTCCATAACACCGCCCATTGCAAGGGACTCAGGCACAGGAAGTGGATCAGCCCACCATGCCCTTGGGGAGAGCAGCCAGCCTGCGGGTGGCACGTGGCGAATGTCCCAGGGCACAGCCAGGCCAGGCTGCAGTTTAGGACAGGAAGTGACACAGACTCTCGGATGCAGTTGGAAATGCTGACGGACCCTGGCAGGCCGCACGGCCTTCTCCCAGCAGGCTAGTCCCACCACCCTACGGGCCAGGTCTTTGACTGGGGGTGGTTAACAAACTCCCATGGGCCGGGGCAGATCCTCCAGGCCATGGGCCGGGCTGGAGGCCTTTTTGGAAGATGGTTTAACCAGGCACACTGGGGGCAGAGCCAGGAGAACAGGGCTGAGGCTCTGGCCGGGGACTCTGGGGGCAGGTAGATGATCTGGTCAGCGTTGGGTGGTGTCTGTCCAGCTCCGCGGGGCAGAGACTCAGGCGTAGATCCCAACGGGGGCTGCCGACGACGGTCGGGATTGTTCCCAAAGCCCCAGCTCCTGGAGTCCTGCCATGAGATGAGACTCTCAGCCTTTGGAACTGCAAAGGAACTTTCCGGTCTATGTAGGCACAGAGCAAAGTGCCACCCCCGGCCCAAGTGGGACCTGAAGGTGGAAGCCCCAGATCACTGTTGTAAACATTCACGTGGTTTTTAAAGTAACCTCTAGATCCTGGAGCGCTCACTGCGGCCGTTGGTTCCTCGTTTCCCAGCTACCCCCATGAGCGATGGCCGCCGTCTCCTGCCGGGGGGCCGTGTCAAGACACTGCCGAGAGGGTTCCGGGGAGCTCTGGGGGTCTGATCTCGGGTGAGGCACAGAACAGAGGCTAAAGGCAGCTGCTCTCTTAGGCCGGTGGCTTGACTTGGGTCCATTCCCAGGCTCCCCTGTGAAGGACTAACAGATGGTCATACAGATGGGGGGCTGCAAAGAGGCGGGGTCCCCCCATCTGTCAGAACACGTGACCCAGCGAGGGGAGGAAGGTCGCGGGTTGCTTGATTCTCGTGCTGCGCTCAGCGCCCGAGCTGGGGCCGACTCACGTGGACGCGGGGGCCCAGCCAACTGGCAAATATCTCAGCAAGCCCGTGGGGAGCGGCGGGTTAAAAATAGCCGGTGTGCTGGAAAAATGTGCCACCCACCCTGCTCCCGTCCGGGGTCAGGCCAGCATTGTGGGGCCGGCCCATCCCGTTCACTGGGATCGGCCCCACACGCGTTCTCCCTCCACTCCTACCCCCTTTGGCAAAGTCCCTCCAGCATGGGGGCTGCAGAAGGTCACAACTGCCCCTGGCAGCAGGGGGTGCTGTTACGGATGGGGGGGTCTAGGGCAGGGCGCTGGCAGGGGCCTCCCAGCAGCTCCACCTTTAGCAGCCAGGGGGGCACCCAAGGGACTTTACAGACTGGCCCTGACAAGCCAGGGGCTGCGATCCGTCGCTTCCCGCCCTGCCAACGTGCAGCCGCCTCGGGGGTGGAACAGGCAACGGGTGAACAGCGACGTCCGCTGGTGGGGGGGGGGGGGGCTCAGAGCGGGGCCCGGGCCAGGGGCCCAGTTCGGGGGCCGCCCCCGTCCTCGCCCCGAGCCCCGGGGCGGGGGGGGGGGGGTGACCCTCCCCCCCGAGGTCCTGGAAGCTTCGCCCGGCTCCTCCTCCGCCGCCGCCCCCCAGAGGTGGCTGCATTCCGCCGTCCCCGGCACAGCACATGCCGCGAGGGGGCGGCGCCGCTCCGCCGCGGCCGGGCAGGGCCGGGGGTTTGTCCCGCACCTGGCCCGGGCTCAGACCGGCAGCATGCGGGGGGCGCCGGGCGCTTGGCTCTGCGGCTTCGGCCTCCAGCTCCTGGCGGCCGCCGCCTTCAACCTGGACGGCGCCGACCCGCTGCTAAAGGACGGAGCCGGCGGCAGCTTGTTCGGCTTCTCCGTGGCCCTGCACCGGCAGCTCCGGCCCGAGCCCGCCAGCTGGTGAGTGCGGGGTGTGTGTGTGTGTGTCACCTTATCCCCCCCCCAGCCTTCCCGTGGGGGCGCGAGGTGCAGAGCCGGGGGGGTCGCCTTATTTCCCGCCCCGCCCCCGAGCCTTCCCGTGGGGGCGGGAGGTGCAGAGCCGGCGCGGGGGTCCCGGGCGCTCCGCATGAGCCGGGCTGGCGGCACCGGGATCCGGGTTGTGCTCCCTTTGCGGGGTGTTGCGGGTATAAACCTCCTCTCCCGCGCTGCTCCTAGCAAGTTTCGGGAGCAGGGGGGGTAGCTCAGCTCCCCGCCCCGTCCCTTGGCTTTAAATAGTAACTTCCCCGGGGGGGGTCTCCTCTGGGAGGGCGGGTTCGCTCTCTCCTGCCCCTTGGATTCGCTCCGACCTGCTCGTGGGGTCCCCGGGGCCAGATCCAGCGTCCACTGGGAAACCCGGACTGGCCCCGGCTTCAGGGGTGTCGGGAACAGCCTGTCCTGGAATCAATCCGGAGTCATCCCCCTCCCCCATGGCAATGGAGTCAGGGCTGGATTCGGATCCCAGCTCCCCCAGGGTCAATCCGGAGTCACCCCTCAGAGCTAAGTGGTGGTAAGCGGGAGCCCGGACTCCTGGGTGACCTTGGATGGCCCCTGTCAGGCCAGGGGCTCTTGGGGTCTCTGTGCCCCTAAAAGGGGCGACTCTGCCCAGGCCTGGGCTCTCAGACTAGTCCAGGGACCCGCTGGGGCCGGGCTGGAGAGCCAGGGTGCAGATCGGTCCAGCCCGCGGCCGGGACATGGGGTTCTCTGGGCTGGGGAAACCCCTTGTCAGGCATCCTGCCCCGCTGGTGTGGGGGGGGCAGAGGAGGGGGCTGCCTGGAGCAGCTGGGTGCCCCCCACGCAGGAGCAGATCCCCAGATCCCGAGGGGCTGTGGGAGGGGGCATGGGCTGGGAGCCTGTACCACGGCAGCTTCTCCCTCCATTCAGGGGGGGCGCAGACCTGTCGGGGGTGGGGGACAGCAGAGCTGAGCTGTATAATAATCCCCACCGAACTTTGCAGTGTCATTATCCCCATTGTGCTGATGGGGAATCTGAGGCAGAGGGCAGGGCAAGGACTTGGCCAATGTCACCCTGGGGCAGAGGTGGGAGCAGAACCCAGGACTCCCTGGCCCCTGTGCTGTGCTCTGTCCGCTAGGCCCCACTGGGGTCTGTATGCGTAGCGAGGTTGGCGACCGGGGGCTGGCAATGCAGCGTGGGGGGCAACAGGGCCGTGGTGTCGCTGTGGGGGGGGCCACATCAGCGCTTTGGGGTCCTCAGCCTGGCAGTGCCCTGCTCTGGTTCCCTTGGCCTGGCCCCGCTGGGCTCTCATTGGGTGCAGGGCCAGGGCTCCCTGGGGCAAAGGACAGGGGCGGCTCCCAACTGGGCCAGTGTGAGGGAGCCTGCGAAGGGTTAAACGAAGCCTTGATGAATATTAATAGGGCTGTGGGCCCTGCTCAGAATCATTAATGGCTCATTTAGGTGAGGGGCCCAGACGCTGGGAGCTGCCCTGGGCCCAAATCCCTGGGTCCCCGCCCCCCACCTCCCTGGTAAATTATTCAGCAGGGATTGGAGCGGGAGCCAGGAGAGGAAATCGATAGCCCTGACCCTGGGCCAGCTGGATGGGGGGTGGGGGCTGAGATTCCTCCTGGGCCGGCCCTACCGGCAGCAGCACCGGCCCCACCTCTGCTCCATGCATGGGGATATGGTGCCTCTCTAGCCCCTGTGCAGCTGGTGCCACCTCTGGGGTGGGGCCCATCGAGTGCACAGAGTAACAGTGAAAGGTGGGGCGAGAAATGAGGGTGAGGCTTGTGATCTTAAAACACCCCCCAGAGGCCCTTCAGTGCCCCACCCCTTGAGACACCCGGGGAGGGGGGAGGGTGAACTAGGGGCTCCTGGCAGCTGCTGGGAGCTGGGTGAGTCACGGCTGGTGCGTTGTGCTCCCTGCTGCTGGTGGTGCAGGGCTGGCGTGGGCACAGCGGCAGAGGGGGAACGTGCTGTCCCTGTCACGCCCCTGGTGTGAGCTTTGTTGGCTCCCAGCCTGGCGTGGTTCCTGCCAACTCTCACGCGGATTCGGGGGCAGCGGCTGGCTTCCTGCAGAGCCGCCGGTGGGCTCTGATAGCGGGAGCCCCCTTCGGAGCCCTGGCAGTGCCTGGCAGCTGTGAGCGTCCTCGGAGCAGTGCCCTGGCGGGGACCAGGCACTTCGATCCGATCTGTCCCTGGGTGTCTCTGGAGGGGAGGTTGCTGCCCGGATAAAAACTCTCGTAAAACCAAAGCCAGTGCCAGCCCCTCTCCCAGCAGGGCGGGTGATGGACGGGTGCTCGGGCCTCACGCCCTGCTTGGCGGGGAATGGGTTCTAACCTGCGTCTGTCTGTTTATTGGGGGGGCGCGGGGGGGCCTTGGTCATGTTCTTCGTTCCCCATGGTGAAAAGCCATCAGACGTTCCTGGAATTCCTCCCGCGGGCGGCGGGGGGGTGGGGTGTTTGCTCTCACGCCTCAGAGACGCCCTGGACAAAGCGCGGAATTAGTGTCGCATGCTGTCGAGGGAGGACTGGGCACCGAGGGGGTTGGACTGGGAGTCAGGTCCACTCCCAGTCCAAACCCCATTGTGCCCGGTGCTCTGAGGCGCTCATTCGAACTAGATAAGACAGCCAAGAGGCAGGAGGGGAAACTAAGTCACGGGGCGGCTGGGGCTCACCCAAGGTCACTCAGCGGGTCAGTGGCAGAACTGGGAATAGAACCCAGGTGTCCTGCTGCCCAGGCCAGGGGGAGAAGGAAAGATCCTGCCCAGTCCTGGGCCCCGATTCTGCCGCCTGAGGACGTTAGCTGGGCATGACTCGGGGTCTTTAGAGACACCAGTCCAGGGGGGGCGCCTGGCGTGCCTCGCAAGGGAAACAAAATCTCCATGACACACAGGGGCCCTGGTTCCAGCTGCCCTGGGCCATGGATCATTGTGGGGGACGGGACGGGGCGGAGCGGGGGGCTCTTCCTTCCCTTCCCCAACAGAAGTGCCAGGCAGGGGCAGCCTGTTTGGGACATGGGATCCCTTCAGGGGCTTAGCTTGGGAGCTGAGTGGGGATGGCACTGGGGAAACTGAGGCAGCATTGGTGCATTCCCAGTGGGGGGTGCGTGCAGGGGATGGCTTAGGGAAGGTGCAGGGTGGCTCCGGGCCCAGCCTCGGGGACACCTAGGGTGGCTGCCATGGGCCAGCACAGACGCTCCTGGGATCTCTCTGGCTCTGTCCTTTTTGGGGCATGTTGCTGCCGAGTTATTTGCAGTGAATTCCAGTTTATTTTTACCGGCTCCATCTCTATCTCCTCTCGTGAGCTGCCTCTGGCTTCTCTTGCCCTGCAGGAGCAGGCAGGAGCGCTGGCCCGGGGCTCCCAGCAGGGGGCGCTGTGAGGGGCGGGGGCAGGAGCATTGGCTGTGGGAGGGCTGGGGCCGCCAGGAAACGGAAACGGGTGTGCCAGGGCCCGTGCCTTGGGGTGTATGCACGGGACGGGACAGGCTGCCGTGCTGGTGCGAGCGTGTGCCAGTGCACGAGGGACTGGTGTGCATATGTGTCCAGGATCCAATGTTGCCATCGCCCCAAGCTCTGCCAACTCCGTCCCATGGGGGGCTGGGGGCTCCTCCCCCGGAGCTGGGCGCGCGCCAGTGGGCGAGGAGCCCAATCCCCTCCCTTGGCTCCCGGTCAGTCCGGTGGTGTGACCCCCGCGGCTGAGTCCAGACCCCGGCCAAGAGCAGAGACCCTCCCCCAATCCCACACCTCTGCCCCTGGGGGCCGGCCCAGGTATTAATTACCCGGTGATTAACAGGGTGATTATGGTCTGTGGTGATTGGCTCCTGGCGTTGCTCCAGGTTGTGCCCATCAGAATCTGCCCCCCCAGCCCAGGATCCAGGGGGGCTGTGTGTGTGTGCAGGGTGTTGCGGGAGGCTGTGTGTATATGTGTGGTTGTGCAGAGTGTTGCATGGGGCTCTGAGTGAGTGTCTCTTGGTGGGTAGTTGCGTGGGGCTGTGTGTGTGTGCAGGGTGTTGCATGGGGCTCTGGGGTGTGTGTGTGGTTGTGCGGGACTGTGTTGCACTCATGCCCATCATCGTCCAGCCTCCGCCCATCACCTGCAGTCTCAGGGTCCCGGCTCTTCCCGGCTCTCTCGGTCTCAGGCAGGCCGCGGTAGCTGGCGCTGGGTGAGTGCCCTTCCCCCGACCCTGCAGCTGGTGCTGGGGGCGTGAGGCAGGCGTGCTGGGGTGGGTGAAGGGGGAATCCAGCTGTGCTTTGCCCCCCTCACAGCCAGTGGCCAGGGCAGTTGAGAACAGCTGGCTCTGGGGTTGGCCCCTCGGGGCCCTTCCGAGGCTGCAGCTGTTGGAAACGGCTGAACGGTGGGAGTGGGGGGAGCTCGGCCTGCGTGGGCCCGGCCCTCCCTGCCCCCCGGGAGTCTCAGGGGTCCCCTCCCCACTGTTCAGGGGGGGACAGCCAGGTGCCAGTCACCACCCCAACTCTATCGTGCCCGCTGCTCCTTGCAACAACAGGGCACCCCCTTGCCCAGTTCCCAGCTGCAGCCCAGTTCACCTCCTGCCCTGGCGCCCCGGGAGAGCTGCCTGCTCCCTGTTCCCAGCCCGCTGCCTTGGCCTCCGCAGCGGAAAAATCCCCATCCAGATTTCGGGATGGTCCTGGTCCGAGCCCCGAGGGGACAGGGATGGGGCGGGGCCTAGCCAAGCCCCTCCCCCATAACTCCTCCTTCCAGGGGTTGGATTGTTGGGGGCAGGAGGCGGGGAATGGGGTGTGGGGCTGCACCCCTCAAGGCGGTGCCAGCTTGGACCCCTCCCCAGGGCAGGAGTGACCCAAGGTGACTGCCTGGGCACCAGCTCGTGGATCGAGTTTGTTGGGTCTCAGCCCAGTGCCCAGCCGTCTCACCCAAATCCCCCGGCACATCTGGCCATGGGAGCACTCGAGCTGCAGGCCCCCTTCCGGGACAGGGCTCCTGCAGCACGGGGCGACCCTGCACCGCCCCACTCCTTTCGGCCATTGACCCTCCACCCGCAGCAGGCACCGACCTGGGGGGCAGGGGGTGTCACCTGGCAATTGTACGTGGGCCCTTGTGCCCCCCACCCTCCAGGCTGGGACCCGTCCCGAGAGACGTCCGGCCGCGGCTGACGCTTGCCCGTCTCCCCTAGGATGCTGGTGGGTGCCCCGCAGGCGCCAGCCCTCCCGGGCCAGCGGGCGAACCGGACCGGCGGGCTCTACGCTTGCCCCCTGACCCAGGAGATCGACGACTGCTGGCGCGTGCCCATCGACGAGGGAGGTACGGGCACTCCATGGGTGGGGGACCCTGCCCTTGGTGGCACCTGGGTAAAGCCAGAGGGGCTCCATTGAAGGGGGGGTTTACTCCTGATTTACACCACTGCAGCCAGAAGCAGGATCTGACCCCATGTCCTTGGCCCAGCTGTCTCTGGGCTGGTGCCTGGCGCTGCCCGTGGGGGGGGTGTCTGGCACTGGGGGCACTGAGGGGGCCTGTCTGCATGGCGGCTGATTGTGTCTCCCCCCCAGTGGACTTGCAGAAGGAGAGCAAGGAGAACCAGTGGCTGGGTGTCAGCGTGAAGAGCCAAGGTGCTGGCGGCAAGGTCGTGGTAAGCGGCATTGAGGGGAGGGGGTCGGGGGCCCTCTGCTCTGTTAACTCCTTCAGAGCCTCTGGGCCCTAGTCCCCACCCCACTGGGCGGAGCTGGGGGTGCTGGGAGCCCGGACTCCTGGGTTCTGTTCTCAGCTGTGGGTGGGGATAGGGGTCTAGTGGGTTAGAGCCAGCAGGGGTGGGGAGGCTGCGTCTGGGTCTGGACGCCCAGGTTCGCTCCCTGGCTGTGAAGGAACTGGGGGGGCAGTGGTTAGATCGGGGGGCTAGGCCAGGACACCTGGGTTCCATTCCCGGCCCTGCTGCTGTTTCACTGCGTGGTCTGAGACGAGTCGCTCCCCAGAGCCAGCCGCCAAGGGGTTGGAACCTGCACATCCTGCGTGCCCAAGCAGCGGGATCCTCGTGTTTCACAAGGGCTGGCGTGAGCCTGGGCCCCTCTCTAACTCCCGGCTCGGTCCCAGGTCTGCGCCCACCTCTACGAGTCGCGGAGCTGGGTGAACCAGCCGCTGGAGACGCGGAACGTCATTGGGCGCTGCTACCTGCTGAGCCAAAACCTGACGGTGAGCGAGGAGCTGGACGGGGGCGAGTGGAAGTTCTGCCAGGGGCGGCGCCAGGGCCACGAACGCTTCGGCTTCTGCCAGCAGGGGGTGTCGGCCGGCTTCACCCCAGACCAGCACTACATCCTCTTCGGGGCGCCCGGCACCTACAACTGGAAGGGTGAGCCGGGGGGTGGGCAGCAGGGAGGTTGGCGGGGCGGGGCAGGGGAACAGGGGTGGGGATGTTGAGGGGGATGTAATGGGGGTGTTCCCTCCTCTCCCCCCACACCCACAGACCCTGGGGACTGGACGCCCCCAGATCAGAGCATGAACCGAGCTGTCCTGGGACTCATGGTGGTTGGGTGGGAGTGTCAGAGTGGGGGAAGGAGCACATTGGCTCGGGGGGCAGGGCGGGGGAAGGGGCTCGTGGGGGGTGGCAGGGCGGGGGAAGGGATGCATGATTTTTCTCCTTAGGGAGCACGACCACCTTCAGTTCAGACCCAACGCTGGAAACTCGGACCTCCGTGCCGGGCAGAGGAGGAGCCAGGACTGTCCTCACCTCCCACCCGGCCTTGGTGCCAATCCCACCCCCGCCGTTCCTGCCCCCGCTAACCCCTCTCTGGTTTGGCAGGGGACCTGCACGTGGAGGGCGTTAACCAGAGCTCGCCGGAGCTGGTTACCTACGATGACGGGCCCTACGAAGCCGGGGGGGAGAAGGACCAGGACCCCTCCCTCATCCCCGTGCCCGCCCACAGCTACTTCGGTAGGGAGCCGCCCGGCTGTGGGCAGGGCCGGGCACCAGGGCTCCACCCGCCCTGGCCGTTGGCAGCTCCTGTTGGGGTCTCTGGGGACCGAAAGCAGCGAGGGGAAGATGGGGCGACTGGAGCGTCTCCATCCAGCCGCTCGGGGGGCCGACCCCTCAGTGCCCTCGCCCTGGGTGGGGAGGGGTCTCTGTCCTTTAACACTCTCTCTCTCTCTCTCTCTCTCTCTCTCTCTCCCCCCCCTGCCCTCCCGGCCTGGCATGGCCCCCCAGGTCTGTTGTTTATGACAAACGTTCATAGCGCAGACCCCGATCAGCTGGTCTATAAAACGGCAGAGCCCGGCGAGCGGCTGCCTGGCACCGTCGGCGACTTGGCCCAGAATAGCAACTTAGGTTTGTAACCGCCTGCGAGGCGCCCGCCTGGCAACGAGCGAGTGGCTGGCCGGGAGCCCGGCGTGGGGACGCCCCCGGGGCCGCCGGCTGCCTCCCCGCCCCACGCCCCCGGGACCGCCGGCTGCCTCCCCCCAACCCTCCGTGAGCTCCGCGATCTCCAGTGAATGAAAACTCCTGCTCCTGGAGCAGCTGGGGGCGCCACGCCCGAGTCTGGCCACCCCATAGCGCATGGGGGGGGGGGGTGCCAGATGCCCCACCGTGAACGCAGCCCTGCACGCCCGTTCACACTTACCCTGCCCCTCCCTTGGCACGTCCTCACGTGCAGGCACAAATGGTCCTTGCACAGACACGAGCACATGCGCGTGGACCCCCGCCCCCCACACCAACCCCCGCTCCCCCATTTCAGATCCATCTCGGCGCCATTCCCGCCGCCCCGCCCCAGCTGGTGCACTGGCTACCCCCACCGCCCGCTCCTTGCTGGGAACATGGATTCTGCTGCCCTCTGCTGGCCATGCAAGTCCTGGCACTGAGGAGGGGTGTGACCCTTTCCCCGCTTAGAGGGCGTCCCGCTGGCCCTGGGGACACCCGCCCCTCCCATCTCCACATGCTTGCCCTATCCCTTGCCCCCCTGGGTGCCCGGGGTGAGGCCGTGAGCGGAGGCAGCCAGGCGGGGGCGTCTCGTGCCATCGGGGAACGTTCCAGGCTCCGGGAACGGGCGCTTGGCCCCACACGGGGTGTGTGGGGGTGTCACAGGGGACTGCAGGGGAGAGGAGGGTGAGCACCGCTCTGTCGGCAGCCATGGGGGGTGGAGATCCCTGCTGGGAGGGGGGCGCGAAGCCTGGAAGTGTTCCCACGGCACTGCCTGGGCTGTGTGTTGCATGCGGTGTGTCCTGTGGGGTGTGGGGGGGTCGCTCTGCTCAGGGGTGCATGGCTTCCCCAGTGCATGCCAAGTCCTGCCCCCTTTGCTGCCCCCCATTGTCCCCATTCCTGCCTGCAGGGAGCTCCCACCTGCTGACCCACAGCTGGCCAGGGCCCCCGAGAGCAGCGCCTGGGCACAGGCACGCCCTGCCTGGCATCATCCCGGGGCCCCTCAGCAACCAGTCAGGAAGCTGCGGGCTTGGTAGCATCCCAGGAGCTGCTGGAATAGAACCCAGGAGTCCTGACTCCCACCCCCACCTCCTTCAGCTCTAACCACCGGGAGAGTCCTGGGGGTGCAGTGCGCTCTTAGAGAGCACCACAGGGAAACTGAGGCACGGCGAGGGGAGCTGGAGGCCTGGGCAGAGCAGAGATATCAGGGGGGCTCACGCAGCTGCTATTTTTGTGCAATTCGCCCTGCCCCATGAGGACCCCTCCCCCACCCTGCCGGGTGTTCGCTCGCTGGGCTTTGCCCCCCCGTACTGGGACCTGGGGACCGGGCAGGGACTCTGGGATCTGAAATATGAGGCGTGTCCAGCTTCCCACGGCTCCCGAGTCCTCCCGCCCCCGCGGCCGGTTCCTCAGGCCAAACGTCTGGGGGGGCCGAGCAGAGAGAGACGGACAGACAGACACATGGAGCAGCAGAGGGGCTGGGCGCTGCCCCCCACTCTGGATATGGAGGAAGGGTGGGGGGCCTGGCTCTAGGCCACCCTGTGGGGTTGAGGATGTGGGCGGAGTCTATATCTGGTGCCCCAGAACCCCGCCCCCCAAACACTGTTCAGCCCCCAGGAGCCTGTGGGCTTGGCGTGTGTTGGCCAAAGCTCTCATCTCCCCAGGGTGGGGGGTGGGAGACTGGGGGGGGGGCAGGGGTTGTGTGGCCAGAAGAGACTCTCTCCAGCCTCCATGAGCCCCAGCTGCGGCCGCATGGGGTCTTGCCCTGGCTCATGGCCCAGCCTCCTGCAGGCTCAGCTATAGGGGAATCCCCACTAGCTCTGCGCAGTAGAGGGCTTCTGCCACACACAGGAGCTGTGCTGATTCCACCCAGCAGGGGGCAGCGGTCTCAGTTTGTCCGGCTGGTGTGGGGCCCTTGTACCCCCCAGGCCGCACTGGCCGCTGGGGAGCGTTGCTCAGAACCCATGTATTCCCCGCCCCCCGGATCTAGCAGCAGGGGGCTCAGCAATTGTTGGGGGGGGGCTGGCCTCTGGGGGCTGCAGGTCTGGAGAACCCCCCAGCCCCACCTGTCTCTCTGCCCCCGCCCCCCAGGCTTCTCCGTGGACTCGGGGAAGGGCCTGACCCGGCGGGACCAACTCAGCTTCGTCACGGGGGCCCCGCGGGCCAACCACACGGGGGCCGTGGTGATCCTGCGGCGGGACATCGCCAACCGCCTGGTGCCCGAGGTCATCCTGCCCGGGGAGCAGCTCACCTCCTCCTTCGGCTACACTGTGGCCACGCTGGATCTGAACAGCGATGGGTGAGCCAGGGGTGCCGAGCGGGGGGGGGAGGGGGCGCTGGCAGGGGCCGGGCCTGATCCTGCCGCCCTCTGCCCCTGCCCAGCTGGATGGACCTGGTGGTGGGGGCGCCCCACTTCTTCGATCGGCAGGAGGAGATCGGCGGGGCGGCCTACGTCTACGTCAACCAGGCGGGGCGCTGGGGGGGCGCCCGCCCCGTCCGGCTCAACGGCACCGCCCACTCCATGTTCGGTATCAGCCTCGCCGCCCTCGGGGACCTCAACCAGGACGGCTTCCAGGGTGAGGGTCCGGGGCAGAGACAGCCTGGTGGGGGGCCCCTTGGGGGGCTCCCCCTGCGGGTCTGGGCTGGGGGGCTGCGCAGCTGGGTTCCGGGGTCTGGGCCCTATTGCCTTGGGGGCCCTGATCCCCCTTGTGGCCTGCTCCAGTCACAACCCTGTCCCCCCGCAGACGTCGCCGTGGGAGCCCCGTTTGATGGAGCCGGCAAGGTCTATATTTACCATGGCAGCAGCCTGGGCATCGTCACCAAACCCGCCCAGGTGAGGCCGCCAGCTGGGCATGGGGGGAGGGGAGGCTGTCACTGAACTGTGGGGTCCAGGGGCACCTCTTGCCCTAAGCCTCTCTCCCACCGGCCCCCTTCACTTCCTGTCCTAAACGCTGGCAGCTCCGCTCCCAAGAGGCAGCTGCTGCTTCCCCGGCTCCCGCTCCGTCCATCCGTCCATCTGTCCCATGCAGGTCCTGGACGGGGAAGGTGTCGGGGTCAAGACTTTTGGCTACTCCCTCTCCGGGGGCCTGGACGTCGACGGGAATCTCTACCCGGACCTGCTGGTGGGCTCGCTCGCGGACAGCGTGGTGCTGTACAGGTGGGCACTGCCCGCTGTGCCGACTGGGCCGGAGAGAGGGAGCCCTGGGTGGGTCGCCCCTCCAGCCCCGGGCACTGCGTCCCGCTGGATCAGCCCCCCGGGCGACGCTGGTGCAGCCGAAGGCTCCGACCGCGCCCGGCCTGTGGGAGGGGTGTTGGGCGCAGCCGGCGGCCGGGTGCAGATGGGGCACGGGGCGCCCAGGAGCCTTTGCCAGCGGTTTCCCCTCTTGCTTTGCAGGGCCCGGCCCGTCATCCACGTCTCCAAGAACGTCTCCCTCTCCCCCCAGAACATCGACCTGGAGAGCAGGAACTGCCCCCGCCATCTGGGCACCTGGTGAGAGTGGCTTTGGGGAAGGGGTGCCCCTCCTCACCCTCACCCCCAGGCTCCCTGGCATCCGGAGCTGTGCCTGTATCCAATGCCCCCCGACCCCCAAGAGCCACATCCACGTTCCACACCCAGGGAGAGAGGGAGTTCTAGTGGTTAGAGCTGCTAGGGAGTGGGGCAGGGAGCCAGGACTCCTGGGTTCTGTGCCCAGCTCTGACCTGTTGTTGGGCTTTGGACCGATCCCTGTCTCAGTTTCCCCAGGGGGTACCATCTCGAGGGCAGCAGCTCACTCTGACCCCGACGAAAGGGGCAAATTCCTGTTCCCAGTGGCTGCTCAAAGCTGGGTTATTCTGGGAACCAGCTGGCCCTGCTCTTCCTCCTCCCTGGGGTACCAGGGTCTCAGCTCTGCCGTTGGCGGGGGGTGGAGTGAGGTGACGGCTGATTTGACGTTGGCCCCGTCTCAGGCCAAACCTGTCTGTGTTTTCCCTGCGCAGCGTGGAAGTACGAGCCTGCTTCAGCTACACAGCCAGTCCTGCCAGCTACAGCCCCCGTGTCAGTGAGTACGGCTGGGCCAGGCCCCGCACTCCCCGAGGCCTGGATGTGCCGCGCTTGGGGGGGCGGGGATGCCACCCAAGAATACCCACCCCCCCGCCTGCATCGGCCCTGGCACAGAGAGCTGCCCAGAGCACGCTGCCCTACACCTAGTATCTGCATCCCAGAGGATGCTAAGGGAAGCAGGACGTAACCCAGAGCAACCCTGAGGGTGCTCTAACCTACCTGAGAAGCTCTGCCCCTGAGGTGGCTACATCTCAGATCCCTGAATAAATAGCTGCTGTGCCACCCCAGAGGTGGCTGCATTTTGCTGCTGGGCGAGCAGTCGTCCCAGGAATGGAGAGCGCTGCAGGGCCCATGCCCTCCCTCCTCTCCCCAGCACTTGTGTACACCCTGGATGCGGACGTGGAGCGGCGGAAGCTGGGCCAGGCCCCCAGAGTCTCCTTCCTGGACCGGAGGCCCTCGGACCCTGAACACCAGTTCTCGGACGTGGTGGAGCTGCCCCACCAGCGCGCCCCCACCTGCGTCAGGGCCACCTTCCAGCTCCAGGTGGGTCCCGCTGCCCCCGCCCTGCCCTGCCCCCACCCCTGGCCTGCCATGGTCTCTGCCCCCTGCAACCTCTCATTGCAGGACAGCATCCGGGACAAGCTCCGCCCCATCGTCATGGAGCTGACGTACAGCATCGAGCGCGCCCGGAGCAAGCGCCAGGTGCAGGGCACCGCCCTGCCCCCGCTGGTGCCTGTGCTCAACGCCCAGCTGCCCAGCAGCCAGAGGGCAGAGGTGACGCCCCCGGGGATGTGGGGGAGCAGCAGGGCCAGGGCGAGGACTTTGGGGAAGGGGCTGGAATGGGGGCGGGGTGGGGGCGCCGGAGACTGTTTTGCCCCTCCAGGCGGTTTCAGCCTGTGTGGGGCGGGGGTTGCTGTGTCTCCTGACCAGCTGCTGGGCCCCACCCCAGAGGGGGCTGCATGTTGGTGCTGTGGGCACAGCTGGGCCATGGGAATATTCTGTGGAGGGGGAGGGGTGCTGCCCAGGGGCCCTCCCAGCTGACGGGGGCAATTGTTCCCAGGTGAATTTTTTGAGGCAGGGCTGCGGGGTTGACAAGATCTGCCAGAGCAACCTCCAGCTGCGCTACCAGTTCTGCTCCCGTGTGGGCGACGCCGACTTTCTGCCCCTGCCCAGGTGAGTGGGGGCTGGGGCTGGGTCCCGGGGGCCCTAGGATGGGGGGAGGGGTGTGAGACATGCCCCAGCTGGCCGGGTGGGGCCGGGCTGTATCCCAGGGGAGGGTCTGGGGGCAGGACCCACCCTCGGGGGCGGTGGCTCCCCGCATGGTGCCCCCTGCTGTCTCCTCTCTGTGCTGATGCCTGCAGGGGCCCCTCACCGTGGCACCGGGCCTGCCTCTCTCCGCCGCAGGGGTCCCGACGGCATGGCCGTCTTCGCCATGAGCGACCAGAAGGACGTGGCCTTGGAGATCCAGGTCACCAACTTGCCCTCGGACCCGGCGGCGCCGCAGCGGGACGGGGATGATGCCCACGAGGCCCTCCTCACCGTCACCTTCCCCGAGGCCCTGCCCTACGCCGGGATCCGGGCCCACGACCCGTGGGCCTGGCCCGGCCTGGTACGGGAGAGGGGGTGGGGACAGGGGCCAGAGGGAGGGGGAGGGGTTCTCGGCTCCGCTCTCTGATTTCTCGTCCTTTCCAGGAGAAGCAGCCCTGCCTCCCCAACCTGAACGCCTCCCACGTGCAGTGCGAGCTGGGGAACCCCATGGTGCGCGGAGCTCAGGTGGGGACCAGCCCCCCAAATTCCTGCCCTCCAGTGCACCCTGCAGTGCACCCAGACATCGCTGCCCCCGCACTGCGTCCAGACCTCCCTCCCAGTCCAGTAAACCCCGCACTGTGCCCAGACCTCACTGCCCCGCACTGTCCCCACACTGTGCCCAGACCTCCCTCCCCCTCCAGTGCACCCCGCACTTCACCCAGAC
>ML677402.1:805484-830305 GCA_007922305.1 Dermatemys mawii
GCCCAGACCTCCCTCCCCCTCCAGTGCACCCCGCACTTCACCCAGACTTCGCTGTCTCCCACTGTCCCCACACTGCGCCCAGACCTCCCTCCCAGTCCAGTACACCTCGCACTGCGCCCAGACCTCACTGCCCCCCACAATCCCCACACTGCGCACAGACCTCCCTCCCACTCAAGTAGACCCTGCACTGCACTCAGACGTCGCTGCCCCCGCACTGCGCCCAGATGTCACTGCCTCCCACTGTCCCCGCACTGCGCCCAGATCTCACCACATCCCTCTTGATCCCCCAGCCTCTGACTACCCCCTCCCCCCACAGCCACATCCCTGATCTCTCTGCCCCCTCTAGTGCACCCCGCACTGCCCCTGCACTGCATCCAGACCTCGCTGCACCCCACTGCGCCCAGATCTCACCACATCCCTCTTGCTTCCTGTGGCCTCTGACACACCCCCCACATCATGTCCCTGATCTCTCTGCCCCCCCCCAGGTGCGGTTCTATCTCATTGTCAGCACCTCGGGCATCACCCTCGAGACCCGGGACCTGGAGCTGGGGCTGGAGCTGAGCACGTGAGCAGCCCCTGCAGGGCTGGGTGGGGGCAGGGGACACCCTGGGGAGGATTGGGGTGGCGGGGAGGGGACTGGGCAGCAGTTGGGCTGGGCGGGGGCTGGGTGATTAGGGACTGAGCAGGGGTGGGGGGCAGAGGAATTGCAGCTGGTCACTGGGGGGTTCCGTGGAGGGAGCCCCCACGACGCCCCCACCCCTCATCTCTCCCCCCCCAGGATCAGCGAGCAGCTGGGGCTGCAGCCGGTCATGGCGCGGGCACGTGTGGTCATCGAGCTGCCCCTGTCGGTCGCGGGGTGAGTGCCTCCAACGGGGTGTCTGCGGGGGCGGGCACGGCAGGGGCAGGGACGAGCCATTGGGGGGTAGCTGCAGGGGCGAGGCAGCGGGGAGGGGGGCGGAGTGAGCGAGGAGGATGGGGCGGGGGGACTGTGTGGGGGTGGGGTGAGCTCTCTGGGGGATGGGCTCTGTGTGGCTCCTGGGCACCTCCCTGATTCCCCCGCCCCCCCGCAGTGTGGCCGTCCCGCGGCAGCTGTTCTTCGGCGGCCGGGTGGTGGGCGAGAGCGCCGTGCGCCACGAGGGCCAGGTGGGCAGCCCCGTGCGCTACGAGGTGACGGTGAGTACCCCGCTCGGGGGAGGGGCGGCCCCCGGGACAGTGACCCCCCCCCCCCAGCCCCCTCCCCACAGCCAGACTGACACGGAGCCTCCCCTGCGACCATGCTGAGCACGGATGGGGGAGGGTTGCGGCCTAGTGCTTGAGGATCATGGGGGGGCTGGGATCAGGACGCCGGGGTCTGTTCCCAGCTGGGGGAGGGGAGCTGGGTCTAGTGGTTACAGCGGGGGGCGGGGGGGCTGGGAATCAGGACGTCCGGCTCAGTCTCTTCCCCCTTCAGTGCCTGACTTTCCCCAACTGGCGGCGGGGCGGGGAGGGGGAGATTTGAACCTGCCCCACAGACTCAAGTCGGTGAGCGGCTGGAGGGTACTCGGGGGGCAGCGGGGTCCTGGCCCCAGGGTATCCCCTGCTCGTGCCCAGACTCCGGGCTCCTGTCTCCCCCTGGCGGCGCCTGGCTCAGGGTCTCTGCCCCCCTCCCAGGTCTCCAACCGGGGCCAGTCACTCAACACCTTGGGCTCGGCCTTCCTCAACCTCCTGTGGCCCCACGAGGTGGCCAACGGCAAGTGGCTGCTCTACCCGCTGCGGCTGGAGCTGGCGGCCCGGCCTGGGCAGCGCGTGGCCTGTAGCCCGGCAGCCAACCCGCTGCGGCTGGCACTGGTAGGTGGCGGGGCGGGGCGGGAGGAGGGGACTGGGGTCCCCCCAGGGCGGAGGGAAGGAGGACGGGGCCCTGACACACAGTTGGGCCGCCCCTGCCCTAAGCTGTGCCTGGCTGATTGCCCCCAGGGGCAGTGCAGGGCCGTGGGGAGAAGCGGAGAGAGCCCAGCCCTCCTAGAGGGGCCTGGCATGGGGGGAAGGGGCATCGGGGGGAGGGGGCATCAGGGGCACTGTCGTGCTGCAGCATCACAGGGGCTGCGGGGGGGGGGATGGGTGGCACGGGCCCCAGCACCCAGACGGAGCCACCCTGTGACCTCTCCCGCTGTCCCCAGGAGGGCCAGAGCCGGAGCAGGAGGGAGGCCGAGCGCCCGGAGGTGCCCAGCACGGGGCCCTGGTGGCACCGTGCCCATGCTGAGAGGAAGAACGTCACGCTGGTGAGAGTGGCTCCGTGGGGTGGGGGTGACCCTGACTGGGGGGGCCCTGGGGTGACAGCGGCAGGGGGTGGGGCTGGTGTGGGAGTGGGGGACTGGGGTGATCCTGGCTGGGGCTAGGACGGGTGCCGGAGTGGGGCGCTGAGGTGACCCTGGCTGGGGCGGGGGTTTGGGGGTCACTCAGCTGCGTGGTGGATGGGAATCTCCAGCCTGGATACCCACAGCTTGCCCCTGCCACTCTCTCTGGGGTGGAGCACACTGGATCCCGAACACTGCACCGCATGGCAGCCGCGGAGGGGCCCGTCTCCCCCCGCCCCTCCCTGCCTGGAGCCCGCTGACCCGCCGTCTCCTCTGCCCAGGACTGCGACCGGGGCACCGCCCGCTGCCTGCTCTTCCAATGCCCGCTCTACAGCTTTGACCGCTCGGCCGTGCTCACGGCCTGGGGGCGCCTGTGGAACAGCACCTTCCTGGAGGTGAGCCGGCGTCCAGCCGTGGCCTCCCTGGCCGCCGCGGTGCAGCCAGCTCTGGGGTGGGACGCAGGGGGCGGGGCGGGGCTGCACTGCGTGTTTGGACAGCTTAGGGGGGCTGGTTAGGGGGCACCAGGCTGAGCCGTGTCCCTGCCCCCAGGAGTACCCGGCTGTGAGCTCCGTGGAGCTGATCGTCCGCGCCAACATCACCGTCAAATCCACCGTCCAGAACCTGGTGCTGAAGGACGCCGCCACGCAGGTACCGGATTGGCCACTCCCCCAGCCCCGCCCCCTGCCTTGCCTCCCGGTCCTGATCTCGCTGGTCCCTTCCCCCCACGCAGATCCCCGTCACCATCTACCTGGACCCGAGCGCGGCAGTGACCCAGGGCGTCCCATGGTGGATCATCCTTATCGCGGTGCTGGCCGGGATCTTGGGGCTGGGGCTGCTGGTCTCCATCCTGTGGAAGGTGAGAGCGGGGGGCAGGGGGGACCCGGCTCCCCTGGCCCTGGCATGGGGGGTCTCTGCTCCAGGGCAGACGTGCCCCCAGGGATTGGGCCCCTTCCCCCTCCCTCCCCATACACCCCCCGGGGGAGCGAGCCCCAAGCAGGGACTCCCTTGGCCCGGGCCTGACGCTGTCACCTCGGCCTCGCTTCCTCCCCAGTGCGGCTTCTTCCAGCGGAGCAGCCAAGCGGCTCCCTACGCCACCAACTATTACCGGGCCCGGCTGGCCATGCAGCCCTCCGCGGTGGAGAAACAAGCTGGGGAGGTCTAGTGGTAACAGCTGGCCCCGCCCGCCCATCCATGCACAGGTGTGCAAGAGCATCTGATGCAACAGTGCATGTGTGTGCAGGTGTGCCAGGCTAGCGCCTGGGTGTGCCAGGGGCGGGTGCCAATGGGGAGTGTGCCTGGGTGTGCCAGGGTGGGTGCTGATGGGGTGTGTGCTGGGACAGGTGCTGATGGGAGTGTGCCTGGCTGTGCCAGGGGCGGGTGCCGACAGGAAGTGTGCCTGGCTGTGCCAGGTAGCCTGCCCAGGCCCATCAGGCTGGGCAGTTGCCAGGCCGTCGAATGACCTGGGCCCATCCCTGACGTGTGGGGAGGAGCCTGGCATGACCCTGCCGGGGGATGCCGCCGTCTCTCACCCTGGCTTCCCATCGCCGCCTTTGATGCACGTGGCAGCCCCTTGCGGGCACCCCTGCTTCAGCCAAATGCAGCCTCCATCTGCCAGGGACCAGCCCTGCCCCAGGCGCCCCCCCTGGGGTGGGGGCCTATGGGCCTCTGCCGGGGGCTGGGTGCCGACTCCGTTTCTCTGGCTTCTTTCCAGGTGGGCTTTTTCAGGCGCCCCCGGTACCAGCCAGCGGCGGTGCCGCAGTACCACGCCATCAGAATCCCCCGGGAGGAGCGCCAGGGGCTCCGCCAGGAGAACATGGGCACCGTCCAGACCAAGGAGTGGGTGACGAACTGGAGCGAGGGCAGCGATGGCCCCGTGCCCGTCTCGGGCTGGGTCCCCCCGTCCCGCCCAGGGTAGCAACCCACGACCCACGCAGGAGCCACCGGCCGGTGCTGGTTCATACCTTGGGGCGGCTGCAGGGCCCCAGGACTCAGGGGACTGGGCGGGGAGGGTGGTGTCTCTGGGGAGCACACGGAGACGGGGGCTGCTCTTCCAGTCGGATGCAGCGGGAGAGGTGGCAGCCGGACTCCAGAGTCGAGACATGAGACCCTGTCTCCAGCCTGCCCACAAACCCCCTAGGACACGGGGGTAGCACTGCCCCCTGCTGGATGGGGCCGGAGCTGCTCAAGTCTTTCAAACCCCCACTGCTCCTGGGGGATCCCAGCCCCATGGGGCCCCAGACTGGTTCAGGTGGTAAATCAAAGTACAGGGGAATGACCCCGCCCCCTTTCCCAGGCTTCTGACTGCGTGGTCCAGCCGTGGGGCTGCTGGTCCCTCTGGCTGGGGTCTCTGAGGTTTGAAAAAGGCTTTATTGTACTTAGAGAGACGCTGTGGGAAGAACAATCGATTTCCGCCCGTGCTTATACAGGATACTCTCAGAAACTGTCCCCCCCTCTATAACAGTGAGAGAGATGCATAGTGGTTTGCCCTCCCGTACTAATACATACTCTGGGTTAATTAATAAGTAAAAAGTGATTTTAATAAAGACAGAAAGTAGGTTTTAAGTGATTCCAAACAGAAGAAAGTGAATTACCAAGCTAAATAAAATAAAACATGCAAATCTATTTCTAACACAGTAACAAAACTGAATACAGACAAGATCTCCTCTTCAGAGATGTTCCAATCAGTTTCTTTCACAGACTGGACGTCTTCCTAGTCTGGGCCCGATCCTTTCCCCTGGTACAGCCCTGGTACAGCTCAGGGGGTAGCCGGGGGATTTCTCATGACTGCAGCCCCCTTTGTTCTGTTCTATCCCATTAGATGGCTTTGGCACAAGGTGGGAATCTTTGTCCCTGGCTGGGTTCCCACCCCTCCTCCTCAGTGGAAAAGTACCAGGTTAAAGATGGATTCCAGTTCAGCTGACATGATCACATGGCACTGTAACTCTTCACGACCCAGTAACTCTTCACGACCCACTTGCCAGCGCACAGGTATCCAGGAAGACTTACAAGTAAACAGAGCCGGCTACAGTCACTTGACCTGGTTAATGGGAGTCATCGAGATTCCAAACCACCATTAATGGCCCCCACTTTGCATAATTCCAGCAGGCCATCCAAGGTGTAGTTCACATTCCCAGTTTCAGACACAAATAGGCTGACCACGCTCGGCAGATGATAAACTTTGTAATGATTCCTTCCAGGAGACCTTTCGCACGGGACATATTCCACTTACGTTATATTCACACTCATTAGCATATTTCCATAAAATCATGGAGTGCAACGTCACACCCCCCACCCCCACCTGGGTTCTGGCCGCAGAATGTGCTGCAGGCTGCGGTCACCATGGCGACCAGCCTGGCGTATTCCTGGACGTCGATCCGGAGGTCGCCGTTGGGGTCCAGGTCCCCAAAGAGCCGCTCCAAGGTCTGGGAGCCACAGATCTGCAGCCCAGGCAGCGGGAGTTTCTGGGCCCTGAGCCTTTCCTCCGGAGGGGCCTGGCCAGTTAGGGGGCAGGGGATGGGGCACACTGCCCTAGCGGAAAGGCCAGCATGGCTGTCTGGCTGCCTCTGAGACAGTCTCAGCCCTGTGTCCCATCCAGGCAGGCAGGCACTGGGAAGCCAGCTCCATCAACTGCCCCTGGCCAGTCTCACCCAGTGGCTCTTGGTTCCCAGTGACCCAGGCTGCATCTGAACTGGGCTCAGTTCACTCAGCTAAAGGAAGCACCTCCTCCTGCCCCACTCCTCGACCACTATGGTGCCTTCCCGCCCTAAGCCCCACTCCCAGCTCCCTCCCCAGGGGCTTGATCCCCACCCCCTCCCACAGGCTTCTTGGGGTCAGCTGCAGCCCCACTAGAGATCAGGTGCTGGGGGCGGACTGGGGCAGGCTCCCTGGGCAAGCCAGGCTGTGACACCCAGCTGTGCCTGGGGTGGCGGGGGGGATGAAGACCCCCACTTTTGGCAGAGGCTGCGAGGAGGGTTCCTGGATGTCAACTCACCCCAACTCCATGGGCCCCAGCCCAGCTCGACTCCTGTCTGCTCTGAACCCCTGGGATCCTGCCTGCCCCTTCCTGTCTTTCCAGCATGCTCCCTCCCCAGAGATGGCTGCATTTTGATGGGGCCAGGCATATGGGGTTCTTTGCAATGAAAGCGGGGGCGTATTATGGGATGCGCAGAGCCCTTGGTTCCATGCAGCTCCCATGGGCTGTCCCTGTTGCTCGAGTCACCCATGGAGGTGGACATGGCTCCCCAGCCCCACTCGCATGCCTGGCACGCCCCTTGCCCTTCACAGAGGCTGGAAGCCACATCCAGCAGGAGGCAGGAGTGCTGCATAGAAACCTGTGCTCCGCAGCGCGGCTCCATTGGCAGAGGGATTGGGCTGCTCCACAACTTCCCTGGCCGTGCTGCCACTGGGGCCTTGCCTCAATTATTCAGCATCCACCAAGACGTTAAAAAGCTCCTAAACAGTTGTAATGGAGCTCTGGCTGCTGCCGCGCCCATTAGCGGCTGGGAGAGGGGCTGGATCCGGCCCAGGTTTCAGTTAGCGCTGCACCCTGGCCCTTGTGTTTCACACTGAGGATCATGGTGCTCAGCAGCAGGAAAGATGGTGGGAGACTCTGGGCTGGCAAGGAGACTCGTCATTCTAATAAGTGGGTTCGGGGCGGCGGGGGGGTGGGTGGGTGTCAGATCTTAGACATGTAGGGCCAGGCAGGTCCTCAAGAGGCTCTAGTCCGTCCCCCAGATCACCATAACCTCCTGGCTAGCAGCCAAAGGCCCCAGAGCTGCCCCCATGAGGTTAAAGTGCCCCAGGAGTGTGGCTGGAGGGGTGGAAATGGGGTGCAGGCCTGGAGGAGGCAGCATGCTACAGCAGAGAGGATGCGGGACATCAAGATTCCTGGGTTCTCTGGGGACCCGAGGCACGGGTGATTGTCAGGTCTCACAGTAAGGCCAGGGCAGGGCCTGTCCCTCCGTCTGTCTGTGCAGCGGCTTCTGGTGAAACGTGCCAGGAACCCCAGCAGGGGCTTGTGCACATTGACTAATGGGCACCATCCAAGCTGGTGGGGTGGGCGAGAGTTCGGGGCAGGTCTCTGCGTGGTCAGTGGAGACGGGAGGATGCGGTTCGGGGCAGAGCCTGCTGACAGCTGCTGTCTGGGGGTGGCCTGGGGGAGGCTGAGCCTGCCATGGCAACGGGAGCGAGGCTGATGGGATTGGATGCCCCATTGCTATGGTGACGAGCTTCATTGTGTCACCTGTCGCCAGGGCACAACCCTCGTTGCCATGTGCGTGGGATTGTGTGCTGCCATGGCAACAGGGCACCCCATTGCCATGATTCCCCATGTTGCAGCCTGTTCTCTGAGCAGGTCCCAGGAGTGTGTGTGTGTGTGTGGGGGTGCCCCCATTATTTAGTCCAGGGAAGCCCCCCTAGTAGCCAAGTTGTTGTGGGTGCAGGACAGGCCATGGTCACGCCCTTCACCAAGATGGCGCCGTCCATTCAGCCTCCAGAGCGCAACGGCAGTGCCCATACGCAGGGTCAGGCAGTGTGAACCGGAAGCAATCTCTCTCTTCCGCTTGGGCACCCGGAAATTACCGAACTCTTCCGGAAGTGAGTCTCCTCTGTGGATGGAGGCTGCTGCTGGACGGACGCCCCCGCGGAGCAGACGGAGCCGCCGCACCGGGGAATGGTGAGGCCGCGGGGCCGCCGCGTCCCGCCTGGGGGTGGGAAAACCTCCGCGCCCGCGTGAGAGAGCGCCTGACCGGCCGGGGGACTGCGCATGCGCGGCCTGGGGAGGGTGCGGAGAGACAGACCGAGCGGCCCAGCGCGCATGCGCCTGATCAATGTCAGGGGGAGGATGGGGTTGCCATGGAGACCCCCCCCCCAAAGGGATTGACCCCTCCACCCAGGCCCAGCCAGGACGCCTGGGTTCCACCCCAGCTGTGCGGCTGACTCCATGCGCGATCGGGGTGAGTGCCTTGTCGTGCCTCAGTTTCCCTACCTGTGAAGGGGGCGTTGGCTCCCGACTCGCGGGGGCAGCGGCTGGGCCTGCGGGGCGGGGGGGGACAGGGGGTCTATCCTGGGGGGTCTCCATAGCAACCCCTCAGCCCCGTCCTCCCTGGAGCTACGGAGCCGTCCCAGCGCTGGGGGGCTCCGTTGGGGCGGCTGGTGCAAGGTGTGAGCAGGGGTCAGGGTAAAGCAGCCCCTCGACTGGTCCTGTCTGTTCATCACAGTCCTACGCGCCCGCCTGGACTCATCCCAGGGAGCCCCTTCCCCCGGGCACTTCCCCCCTCTGGACTGGGGGTGGATGGAGCCCGTCCTGCTGGACACGCTGCGTTGTCGTTCAGAGGAGCTGTAAAGCCGAGTTCCCAGCTCCAGTCTGTCCGTTTCCTTCTCCTGTGGCGCTGCTGGGGCCTGGGCATTTGTCGCTGCCTGTCTTGGGTCGCTAGGTCTGTCGTTTCTGCTCCGTGGGTCCAGGGCCCTGTTCCGCAGGGCCCTGACTGACGTCTCTAGGTGCTACCACAGTGCAGATGATAAACCACTGGGTAGCGTTGCTGTGAGCTGTTATCTAGCACCATGTTCCTCTGCAGAGCTGGCTGCGTTTGAGTGCAATGTGACGTGATCTCTGGGTCGCATCCACGCGCTGCTGTCCAGATGTGGGGGTCTTCCTCTCTGGCATTATGGGGTCTCTAGTCTGTAGGGCTTTTTGCCATATAACATGTAGGGTTTGCCCACAGCCACCTGCTCCCTGGCACTGAGCAGGCTGACACAAGGGAGCGCCGGTTCTCTGTGGCTGAGCCCAGCATGATACCCGGTGTGGGATCCCTTTGACATGGGGGCCTGAGGCTCTGTCTCCTCTGTCCCGTGCAGACGTGCTGGACTCCGGACTGATGGCGTCAGGCACGGCGAGCCGCTCTGAGGACGAGGAGTCGCTGGCGGGACAGAAACGGAGCTCGTCCCAGGTCTCGGGCGCCATCCCCAAGCGGCGGAGCTCCTCCAGGTACCCAGGAAGGGTCCAGGGCCACGAGGAGTGGGTGGAAGGCCCCTCTCTGGCGGTAAGGATGGATCAGTCCAGTGCAGTCCCAGAGAGGAGGATGGGAAGATGGGACATGGGGCTTCCTGGTGGCCTGTGATGAACCAGGTGCTGCAGACTCAACACCGTTCTTGTAAACTGCGCATTGGGCTGGCCGCAGCCAGGGAAACTCCCTCGGCTGCAGTGATGGTTGGACCGGAGCCACCAGAGGGCGCCCCACACCCATCTCGCAGCTGTTTGGGGGGTGGGGAGCTGGCGCCAGGTAGCTGGGTGTGCAGCGGGGGCCGGAAGGCGCGTGGAGGGGCCTCACCTGGGGCCTGCGTTTCTCCCACTAGGTTCATCAAGAGAAAGAAGTTTGATGATGAGCTGGTAGAGAGCAGCCTCGCCAAGTCGTCCAGCCGGGCCAAGGGACCCAGTGGGGTAGAGCCAGGCCGCTGCTCGGGCAGTGAGCCCTCCTCCAGCGAGAAGAAGAAGGTGAGGGCGGGCCTGGGGCCCTGTCTGGTCCAGAACAGGCCTCTAGTCCCACTGTCTCTGACAATGCCTGAGGCTGGGTGTCTCGGGGAGGACACACTATGCTGTGGGGAGTGGGGGTTCTTCCTGACCTGTGACTGGAGATCTGCCCTGAAGCCTGAGCATGGAGAGCCTAGGTGGCTTTATCCCTGAGAGGGAGGGGAACAGAGAGCCCGCGGCCTGCGGGGAGAACACATAAGCCTGGCTCGGCAGAGACACCTCCCGCTGCCAGGACTTGGAAGAGCTGAGGGGAGGAGGCTCCCACAAGCACAGAGCCCCTCCGTGACCAGGCCAAGGGGACACCATCCCCATGGCAGTCAGCAGTCTGGCAGAGCCGGGCTTAGCTTCTGTTCTCCCCTGTGGGGCCTGGTTCCTCTTGAGGGGGACGACAGAGCCAGATCCGGTCAGGATCATTGGCTGCCTGCTGGCTTCGGATGGGAAAGCGCGAAGTGTCGTCGGCTCTCAGGGGCCCACGTTCCCTGGCTGTGTCCTGCTGAGGAGCCGAGGGCCGTGAGGTGTATCCCCCGTCCGCCCGTCATGGCCACCAGCAGTGGGCCCTGCTGGCCAGACCCAGGGGTGCAGTGAGCTCTTTCCCGGCTCGTGCAGGTCTCCAAATCCGTCTCTGCACCGGTCACCCCGAGCCCAGTCCCGAACCCCAGCCTCCCCAAGCGGATGAAGAAGAGCAAACAGCCCCTGCAGGTGACCAAGGACCTGGGCCGCTGGAAGCCTGCGGATGACCTGCTGCTCATCAACGCCGTGCTCCAGGTAACGCCGCCACCCGTCCCGCTAAGCAGGGCGTGGGAACTCAGTGGAGCTCCTGGGGGGGGACTGTTCTCTCCAGGTCTGGCCACCTGCTGCGGCTCCTTATACCAAGCCCTGGCGGTGCTAGTCCCGGTGTTCAAGACTCCAGCCCTCCGCCTCCCAGAGCTCTCCTCAGTCCTCGCTCCGGGTCCGTCGCACCCCAGGGCCTGGGGCCGGGGAGTGTTTCAGTGACGATGGGGGTGGCCGCGCTGTGCGGGAGGGGACGCAGCCCTAAGTCTGGCCTCTCTTTGGGCCCCCGCAGACCAACGACCTGACTGCGGTGCACCTGGGCGTGAAGTTCAGCTGCCGCTTTACCCTGCGGGAGATCCAGGAGAGGTGGTACGCGCTGCTCTACGACCCGGTCATCTCCAAGTGAGTGCCAGGCCGCCGGGCCCCCTCCTTCGCCGGGGAGCCGAGCGCTGCCGGGTGCAGGTCACCCAGGGGCCCCGTACGAGCAGCGGGGCTGGCTGGTTCCCTGGTGCATGAAATGGGGCTGGGGGTGGGGTGAGGAGTCCCCCGTCCCCCTGCTGTGGCTCTGGGGAGTCCAAGGGGAAGAGCCCCGCCCCCCGCTTGGCCTCAGAGAGTGAAAGTCGAGTGGTCACTGTCTCCTCCCCAGGCTGGCCTGCCAGGCCATGCGGCAGCTGCACCCTGAAGCCATCACCGCCATCCAGAGCAAGGTGCTCTTCAGCAGGGCCGAGGAGCAGCTGCTGAGCCAGGTGGGATCGGTAAGGATTGGGACCGCCGGGCAGGCAGCACCCCCTCAGGGCGCGGTGACACCCGGAGACTGAGGCGGGTGGGATTGGGACAGCCCAGGTAGCCGGCACCTGCTCATCCCAGCCTCTGTGCGCAGGGCACGATGACACCCAGACTCATCTCCTGGGGAAAGGGAATTCACCGGGATCCCCTCCCGCCAGCTGGGGGCGAGAGTCTGGATCTGGAAGGTGCTCGGCTCCCTCTGCCCAGGGATGAAGGGCAGCACGTCCTGCCGGGGGTCTGTCACTGGGGAGCCCTGTTGTGGGGGAGCTGCACTGACCTGGCCCGTGTGCTGAGGTTCCTGGTTCCTGCCAGCGGCACAGACACCCCGATTGCCCGCACAGAAATCCCAGGGGGCCAATGCCATAGGAAAGCCTGGGAGAGTCGCCAGGCCCCGCCCCGTGACTCCTCATGGACTCTGGCCCCTCCCAGTGGTAGCCCCGGGCCGAGCCGTGCCGCTGGCCTTGTGATCCATGTGGACACTTGTCCCAAGGCCTTGGCCTCCAACCCCCAGGCTCCTAGAGCCCAGGGCTGTCCTGCCCCCTGGGGGTGATTTATGGGAGCTGCAGGGACCATCTGTCCTTCCGCAGACCAGCCAGCCCACGCTGGACACCTTCCAGGCCCTGCTGGACACGCACCCCGAGGTCTTCTACCCGGCGCGCACGGCCAAGGCCCTGCAGGTTCACTGGCAGCTCCTGAAGCAGTATTACCTCCTGGACGACCAGACAGGTACGCTGCAGCCCATCCCCCGCGCCCGGACCCCCCGCCGGCAGGGCCTGGCCCACCCCAGGGGCTGTGCTCACTCCCCCCCCGCCCTGTGTTTCGTTCAGTGCAGCCGCTGCCCAAGGGGGACCAGGTGCTGAACTTCTCCGACGCCGAGGACATGATCGACGACAGCAAGCTGAAGTGAGTGCGGGGGCGGGGGGACTGGCCAGGGGGGTCCTTCCCGCCAGGGCGCGGCCCCACCTGCAGCCAGTGCCACCAGCCGTGTCCCCCGGGCAGGCTGGGGCCCCTCCCTCCCCAGCAGCCTCTGGCAGCCCCTCGGTCCTATCGCCGTCTGCTGCAGCCCGGTCCGCAGCCCCGGACCTGGCTGGCTGTGGCCGTGCCTGTGCCCGTGCCCGGTGCCGAGCACGCCCCTCCGCCCTGTGGGGCTGGGTCAGGGATCCGGCCTGCGAGGCTTCCCATGGGCGTGCGGACGAGGGCAGCTACCTGACTCCTGTCCTGTCCCTTCCCCACAGGGACGTGCGGGACGAAGTGCTGGAGCATGGTGAGTCGGGGGCCTTCGCTCCATTCCCCGCCCCCTGGGGCGCTGGGGGGCTCGTGGGGGAGGACGCCCCGGCCCCTTGCAGGTTTGGTTAGCACTAGAGGGGGAGGGCCCCGTACCCCATTCCCGGCCACTCCACCGCCCTATGGCCGGATCAGAGTCGGTGCTCCCTAGAGGGGAAAGGCCTCATTCCCCACCTCCTTGAGCCAGCCAGACCCCCACCCTTGGGCCAGATGGGAGCTGGCGCCCCCTGGAGGGGAGAGGCTGCATAGCCCCTCCCCCAAGCCAGCCCATTATCCCCCGGGCCCCATCCCCCCTGTACTGGGCTGGCTCGAGCTGCCCCCTGCCCGTCCCTCCCTGCAGAGCTGACCGTGGCTGACCGGCGCCAGAAGCGGGAGATCCGGCAGCTGGAGCAGGAGCTCCACAAGTGGCAAGTGCTGGTGGACAGCATCACGGGTGAGAGCCATGGGGGACTCAGAGTGCGGAGCTTGGGGGCTCACGATGGGGGACAAAGTCCCAACATCCTCAGGCAGTGAGCTGACATCCAGGCTGCAGGGTTACCTGGGACTCCTGGGAGCCGTAATGCTGGGGAGGGGTCTCTGCCTGGCTGAGACCTGGTGGGGGGGTCTGTCTGTCTGTGACCCATGGGAGGAGGGGAAGGGGGTTCTCTGTGTGGCCAGGCATGGCGGGTTCTCTGTGTGGCCCATGGAGAGAAGTGAGGGGAGTTCTCTGTGGGGGGAGGAGAGGGGGCTTCTCTTTGTGGCCCATGGGGGGAGGCGAGGGGGGTTCTCCGTGTGCCCGTGGGGGGAGGTGAGAGGGGTTCTCTGTGGCAGGAGGTAAGGGGGGTTCTCTATGTGGCCCATGGGGTGACGAGGGGCGTTCTCCATGTGCCCGTGTGGGGAGGCGAGGGGGGGTTCTCCATGGCGGGAGGTCAGTCTGTCTGATCTCTCCCTCCCTCGCCCAGGAATGAGCTCCCCGGACTTTGACAACCAGACGCTGGCCGTGCTTCGGGGGCGGATGGTGCGGTACCTCATGCGCTCCCGAGAGGTGAGTCCAGCTGGGGTGAGGGGGTCCCGGGTGGGGGGGTGTCTGGCTCCAGGTCCCCCCAGGTGTCCAGTCACCGCAGCCTCGTTTCCAGAGGGCAGCCTGGCTGCAGGGGGCCACGGGACAGGCTCGGAGCTGGGCTTGTGGGGCAGGGTCTGCACCCTAGTGGGCGGAGCAGAGGGGACTCGCTGAGGGGCAGGGCTGTCTGGTGTTTAGAGTCACCTGGTCCCTGCTTACCCTGGAGGGGGCAGGGGGACCTGGCTAACAGCTCCCCCCCACCCCCAGATCACGCTGGGCAGAGCCACGAAGGACAATCAGATCGACGTGGACTTAGCGCTCGAGGGCCCTGCCTGGAAAATCTCCCGCAAGCAAGGTATTGGGGGCGGAGCTTTCAGCTCCAGGGGGCGGGGCTGACACCCATCAGGGCGGAGCTTGTCAGCTGGAGCAGGCCTGATAGATCTGTCCGTGGAGGAACAGGGCTAACAGGATGGCACTGCTGGGTGTGAGGCGAGGGGAGCACCTGGCGCCTGCCATGGGGCGCTGCCCAGTGCTCCAGTCTCTGGGTGTGGGGCTCCCCCAGTCCGGGGGCTGGACTGTGGGTGGGGTCTCTGCGCCCCCCTCACCGCCCCCCTCTGCTGTGCCCTGCAGGGGTCATTAAGCTGAAGAACAACGGGGATTTCTTCATCGCTAACGAGGGCCGGCGCCCCATCTACGTGGACGGGCGCCCCGTGCTGGGGGGCAGCAAGTGGAAACTCAACAACAACTCGGTGGTGGAGGTGAGCGCCCGGCCCGCGGGTGGGGCGGGATTGGGGGACCGGCCTTCCTGCCACTAGCCTGGGGCTGGGTGGGGGGCAGATCCTGCTGTCTGCAGACTGGGTGCACCAGAGGAGCCCCTGCTGGTGGCGCCCCGAGCTCAGCTGGGCAGTGCCCGGACCCTGCCCATGTGACCTTCCTTTCCCTGCAGATCGCCAGCCTGCGCTTCGTCTTCCTCATCAACCAGGACCTCATCACCCTCATCAAGGCCGAAGCTGCCAAGATCCCCCAACCTTGAGGAGCTGGAGCTGGGCCTGGGGGCAGGGAGGGGCCCTGGGGCCTTCCCCCCACCGCCCGCTCCCCTCTGCCTGGGCGTAGGGCCGGGGGGTCCCAACGGCACAAAGTTACCTTACAAATAAATGTGTCCAACCTGCTGCTGGTGTCGGGCCTGCTGGTGTCAGGGAGGGGCCGGCAGCGAGTCCAGCACAGAGACGGGACCAGGCTCTGTCCTGCAGTGAGTTCCCCCCGTTAACAGGACAGCCACCGCCTCTCTCTGTGCCTATGAGGCCTGCCCTGCCATACCCCCTTGGCTGTTGAAGGGGCCCTGCGTGGTTGCCCTGCCCTCCATCACAGGAGCAGGGAGTGTGTATGGGGCACAGGCCTAAAGCGACAGGAGACCAGAGATGAAAATGCAGCTGTTTTATTGTAAAAAGGGAGAGAGAGGGGAAGCCCTCGGGACTGGAAGCCCTGCTCCCTCCCCCCAGTTCCACAGACCAGGCGGGGCCCTGCCCTTCTCTGCCGTGTGGGGCCTCCTGTGCCCCCTTGTGGTCTGTCCCCCCAGCCATGGTGCGTTGGGAACGAGGCCTGAGCTCTCTGGCCGGTGGGGGTGCCCTAGGCGGGCTGTGCAGCCGGGCCAGGCCCCCTGGCTCTCCAGGGGGGCAGAAAAATCCCAGTGTGTTTGGAGGGCTGCAGTCTTCACATGCCGGTGCCCTCCTCCCGGGGCCAGCAGGGGCCCCCCACGGCTCCGGGGCAGCCCAGCAGCACCATCTCCAGGCTGGGGGGGTCCCAGGGCGGAGCTGGGGGCCCCGGGGGCTCCGTCTCAGGGGCTGCCAGAGCCTGCGGTGGGTTCCTGGCCCCGGGATGTCCGTGGGGGGCAGGGGAGGCCGGTGCTGCCACTGGAGCAGTGAGGTCCCTGGGGCCGGGCACCGGCCAGGTGCTGCCAGGCTCTGCCGGGGCAGGAGCTGCGTTAGCCCCGAGCTCCAGGTCTGTGCCCCCTGCCGAGGCCCACGGGGCGCCGGGCCAGGGGGAGCTGTGGGAGGCGGGCGGGCCCCAGGCCCAGGGAGGTGCCCGGCGGGTGCGGGCGCAGGCGGCGTTGAGGCAGGGCCCGGGCGCGGCGCTGTGCAGGAAGAAGGCCGGCACGCCCGTCTCCACGCGCAGCGGCTGCAGCAGGGTGGCGCTGGGGAAGGCCGTGGGCGCGTAGGAGGCGGCGCTCTCGGGGCGGGCGGGCGGCGCCGGCGGCTGGGACAGCAGGAAGAGCTGCAGGGCCTGGCGCAGAGACTGCAGCCCCTCCCGCATCTGCAGCACCTGCCCCGACAGCTCAGCCACCTGGGGGCAGGGGGAGGGGGTGAGTGCCGGGGGCGGGGCCGTGCCCCCTCCCAGCCCACCCCTGTGGGGGGGTCCTCAGCCTGGGGACAGGGCCTTGTGTCCCCTCCCCTGGGCTGGGGCTCTCTGGATCCAGTGCACAGGTACCCAGTACCAATGGTCTCCCCACCCGGGCCCACAAGGGGCACGATGCCAGGGGCGCTGGCTGCCTGGTGGTGAGCCCCCCCAACCCCCATGCACTTACCGCCTGCCGCAGCTTCTCGATGGCGTCAGCCCCCGTTAGCTCCGTGGGGCCCAAGGGGACGGCGAGTAACCCGCTCTCTGGGGCAAGGGGAGACGGCAGGTGAGCGCCCAGCTGTCCTGGAGCCAGGGAGAGAACCCAGGAGTCCTAGTCCCAGCCCCAGCCTTACCTGGAGCGGGGGAGAGAACCCAGGAGTCCTAGCCACCAGCCCCACCCAGAGCCGGGGAGAGAACGCGGGAGTCCTAGCCCCAGCCCCAGCCCTACCCAGAGCGGGGGAGAGAACCCAGGAATCCTAGCGCCCCGCCTCACCCAGAGCCAGAGAGAGAACCCAGGAGGACAGGCCTAGGCCTGCTCCCACTCGCACGGGCAGGGAGAGAACCCAGGAGTCCTAGTACCCAGCCCCCTCCCAAAGCCACCTCTGCTCCAGCCGCCCCTCCCCCCCGCCAGGGGGCTGACAGTACCTGGTCCGGGGGAGGGGCTGCTGCAGTCGGGGCCAACCTGGAAGCTGAACATGGACTTATCCACGCCACAGGTGTCCTCCTCGATGCCGTCCACCACCCTGCAGGGGAGAGCGGCACCATCACGGGGGGACGGGATTCCCCCACCCGCATCAGCCCAGGCCAACCCCCGAGGTAACCCCTGGGTCCCCCTGACCCTGGGGACTTGGGCTGAAGCCCGTGTTTGGCTCACCCCAGACCCTGGATCAGCCCCCACCCCCGTGCCCCCTTACCTGGGGCTGAGGTCGGGGGGCCCCACCCAGGGCAGGCCGTGGCGCTGCAGGGCCTGGGGGCTGGCAGCAGGGGGCAGGCGCCGCGTCCGGGGCAGGACGCCCCTCCTGGGCGACAGCGGCTTGGCTCCCACGGGCGAGGGGGGGCAGCCGGGGGACAGCCGGGGGCTGGACGGGGCCTCCGAGGGCTGCAGGGCTGGGCCGGCAGGTGAGCGGGCTGGGGGCACTGGGGCGGCCTCGGCCGTCTTGTCCTCTAGTGGGGAGCGGTCGCTGCTCGGCGAGCTGGTGTCGGCCTGGGAGGCAGGAGGGGGAGGGGGGTGGCAGCGTGGGAGAGGGGCCTCGCTGTGCCCCCCCCCAGCTCGTGCCCCACATGTCCCGGTCCAGGGCCCTGCCCACGAGCTTGTGTGATGCCTGCGCCCAGCCCAGGGGCCTCACCTGCTGACACAGGGCCACCCCGGGCACTATTCCCAACTGGTCCCGCTACATTCACCGCTCGGCCCAGCCCCTGCGCTTCACGTGGGACTGACTCAAGAATTGCCCCCACCCCACCCCTGAAGGCGGGGGGGCAGCATTGCAGGGGCCCCAAGGAACGGCAGCTCCGCAGCCCATCCCGGGGTGACCCGGCCCCGGCCCTACAGGGTGGGTTGAAAGGCCCATTAGTACCGCGTGGTTTAGTGTCTAACCTCGCTGGGCTCCCTGTGCCTGGCAGAGCCGCCATGTCCGTCCTGCGCCCGTGGGCAGTCACTGAGGGCCCCCGCCCCCGCCGGCGCCGGGCGGGACCGGCCAGCGAGGGGCCACGACCCAGGCTGGGTCATTTAGGATTTTGAATTTGCATCGACGTCTCTTTCCCATTGAGTGCCCCTCCCCCACTCACGTGACCGGCTCTGGCCTGCGATTGATTTCGGTCCCATATTACCGCATTGAGTGTCCTCACGCGGCGCCCCCCCCCCCCCCCCAGGTTCGGTGACATTCCCGCACCATAGCAGGCGCTCGCGCTCCCCCCGGCTGACCCATTAGACTCTAGCCCTGGTAGAGCAGCACTTTACACCCCTGGCCCGGTTGAGCTCTGCCCTGACCCCATGGAATTAACGGGACGGTTTTCATGTGACTGGTTCCCGGCAGCTCCTCCCTGTAGTTTATCAACTTCCGTCCTCTCCCCGTTCCCAGGACACAGAGCAGCTCCCTGAATAAACCCTCATGGGGTGTCTCTGCCCAACCCACATGTCCCCTTCAGCTTCCCCGGCCCTTCTTTAAAATTGCTACGACCTTTGAGTGGGCCGCGCCAGCCGGGGCCGGTGTGGAGCCCGGCCTTCCTCTATTGACTCCTCCTTTCCAAAGGTTCCCCCCAGTCCTAATGAGCCACCCCAGCCCCCTCGGCTCGCCCACGGATGGAGACTCTGGCTTCCTGCGGCCCGCCTGGCCCCGCGCCGGGTGCTAGACGCCACCGGAGAACCTGGATTTCAGTCTCTTTCCCAGCAGCCGAAATGTGAGCTCCAGGATGTCTTTCCTGCATGCCCTGTGTCCCACGACCCCCCCGGCCCTACACCGACGCCAAGCACGAGGGGGTGGATCAGGCCCCGCCCCTCACCTGGGCCCCGGCGCTGCCCAGGTTGTAGCTGAGCTCGGCACGGATCTCCTGGCGGAAGGTGCGGGCGAACTCGGGGTACAGCGCCAGGCTCTCACCCAGCCCCCGCAGGCTCAGGCCCTGCAGGTCGCAGTAGGTCAGGCCCTTGACGTCCGCATTAGCCTTGATCACCCGCTCCTGGCCCGACAGGTCGCAGCCCAGCAGGTCGCCCTTCCCTAGGAGCACAGGGGGGGTCGCTGACGCCCAGTGGGTGCAGCAGGGCCCGTGCCCCTCCCCTGCCCGCTGGGTATCACGGGGCTCGGGGGGGAGGAAGGGGAACAGCCTCTGCTCCTGCTGAGCCCCCCCCCCCCCCAATACCATAAAACCAGCAGAGACACCCCTCCCAGGGCTGGGCTAGCAGGGGGCTGCGGGTCAGGAGTGAGGGGCACCGGCAGAGCGTGTGGGCGGGGATAGCCCAGGGCAGGGGGCCGCGGGTCAGGAGTGGGGGGCACCGCCAGGGCGTGGGGGGGGGTGTGATAGCCCAGGGCAGGGGGCCGCGGGTCAGGAGTGAGGGGCACCGGCAGAGCATGGGGGGGTGATAGCCCAGGGCAGAGGGCCGCGGGTCAGGAGTGAGGGGAACATCCTCAGTGAAGTGTTTGGCTTAGCCGGCACCGTGACCAAGCGGCTGGGGGGGGCGGGGGTGTCCCCTTGCCTGCTGCCCCCGCCTCCCCCATCCCCCCCGGCAGGGTCAGACCTAGGATGGCCAGGACGGTGTCGTCCCGCAGCACTTCCATGGAGCCCGAGGCCACGAAGTACAAGGCCTGCAGGGCGTCGCCCTGGCGGACCAGGAACTCGCCCGGGGTGCAGAACGCCGGCTTGATGCAGAGCGAGAGGGCGCGGAGGCAGCCCCGGCTGGCGCTCGCGAACACTGGCAGCTGCAGCAGTTCCTTGTTCAGGTGCATGGCGATGTCGGCCCGCAGCTCGTCCGGCAGGCTCCGCAGCAGCTAGGTGTGGGAAGGGAGTTAATGGACCCGGGGGGGGGCAGCCCCTCCCCCCCCACACCCGCTAGGGCAGCTCAGCCCCCCCCCCACACACACACCACGCCCGCGAACCCACTCACCCAACCCAGGAGAGACAAAACAGGCTGCTCCCGGGGAGGCCCAACTTCCCCCCTCACGCTAGCCCCGGAGCCCCCATGGAGCCAGTCCCCCCCCCCGCCCACTCGTAGAGTGACAGCTTGTCTTTTCAATGCATCAAGCCACCCCCCCTCCCCCCCGAGAGTCCATGAGCCCCTCCCCGCCCCAACAACTCGCTCCGTTCCCCCCAGGAGTCCGGCAGAGGGTGATGTATGGGCCCTGCCCGCCAAACTGGAGGGGGAGAGGTGGGATGGCGGGGGGTGTGTGTGGATGGGGGATTGGCGGGGGAGGGGTTGGATGGGGGGAGTATCTCACCTCGTGGGTGTCGATGCCATTGTGCAGGGCCCAGCTGGTCTGGAAGTGGGAGAGGTGGGCCAGTGGGGGAGGGGGCCGGCAGTGGAGGGGTTTAATGGGGTTTGGCGGCGGGGGGATGTCTCACCTCGTGGGTGTCGATGCCGTTGTGCAGGGCCCAGCTGGTCTGGAAGGTCTCCAGCAGCCGTTGTTTGAGCGCCTTGGGGATGCGGTGGATACGGATGAAGTCCCGCAGGTCGCGGGTGCGGCTGTGGTAGAGGAAGCGCCGGGCGTACATGCGCTGGATAATGGCCGTCACGTTCCCGAAGACCACGGCGTGCATCAGTGCTGCGGGGAGAGAGGGACCGGGCTCGGGGTGGGGGCGGGGCAGGGCCCCGGATGCCTGGGGCCGCGTTGGAAGGACCGGCCCATGCAGGCCCCATGTAACATGGAGCCAGACTGACCTGATCACTCCCAGCCAAGCCCTCGGGGGCTGTGGGTCGGGAGTGAGGGGCACTGGCAGGGCTGTGCGGGCAGCCGGGGGGGGAGCCCAGAGCCAGACCCAGGGGGATGTGGGTCAGGATTAAGGGGCATTAGCCATGCTGGGGGGCAGAGCAGGGGGCGCCTGGGTGCCGGGAGGGGGAGGGGGCCACCTCCCGCGGCTTCTGATCCCCCTTGGCAGCGTCTGTGGGCGAAGCGGGGGGGGGGGGGGCGACCCACACGCCACCCCCCCACCCCCCCCCCCGCCCCCTCCCCGTCACTGTATCCAGAGCCCAGGGGGGGGCTTTGGGGTGGGTGGGCACAGGCGGCCGGGGGTGGGGGTTACGTCCCCCCGAGAACCCCCCAGGGCTTCCTGAGCCAGGATGCAAAGTGCCCAGGAGACGCGGACACTGGGGGGTCTAGTACAGAGATGGGGGGGAACGGCCTGATCCTCCCCTGCCAGTCACCCCTCATCCCATTCCCCCGCCCCCTGACCAGCATCTAACCCCCCTGGGCTCTCTCCATGCCCTGCTTCCCCGCCCCGCCAGGCCCACTCACACCTCTGTCCGCACCCCTTGGCCTCCTGTGCCCCTCACCCTGGCCTCAAAGCCCTGCCCAGAGTCTGCGTCCCAGCCAGGGCTCCTCTCCTCTGGTGTCCTGCACCCAATGTCCTGTAACACCCCCCACCCCACTCCCTTAGTGCCCTCCTGTCCCGGTGCCCTGCTCCCCCATCCCCCCCCGGCGCCCTGCCCCCCCTCACCCCCGATGAGCATGGTGCAGATGGAGAAGATTTTCTCGGGGTCGGTGTTGGCCGACACGTTGCCGAAGCCGACGCTGGTCAGGCTGCTCAGGGCGAAGTAGAGCGAGGTCAGGTAGGAGCTGCGCAGCGACGGGCCCCCCAGCAGCTCCCAGCTGCTCCCGTTGAAGCTGCAGTTGGCCCCGGGGGGACCCCCGGGGCCCGTCCCGTTGGCGGGGGCCCTGCAGCTCTTCCTCGCCAGGTAGTAGGGGGTCTCGAGGCGCCGAGCCAGCTCCTGGAGCCAACCTGGGGGGGAGAGACGGGTCAAATTCCCCCCCCGAGAGGGACGAGCTGTGCCCAGGGGGAGGGGCCGACACAAGGGGAAGACTGGCCGGGACACCTCAGAGCGTGTGCGTTTGTGCACATGTGTAATTGGGGCACAGGTGTGTGCGAAATGACACGCTCGGGCAGGGGTCGTTGCCAACCGTAACACCCTGCATGTGCCCCTGGTGCCAGGGTGTTGTGCCGCCCGGGGGCTGGTGATCCCCCCACAGTGCAGGAGGCACAGACGGAGACCACAACGTGCTCTCCAGGCCACACCTACGGGCACTGGATGAGAGCACACGGGCACGCACGGCCAGAGGGCCCAGGCATGTGAGACTGTGGGTGCGACCAGAGTCAGGGGGGCGTGCTGGGGGTGTACGAACGGGCACATGTGTCCGTCTGCTCCTCCGGGTGGCTCATGGGTCACAGAGCTGGGTGCACGCCACTTGTGAGTGGGTGTGTGAGCGCATTTTTGTTGTGCAGAGTGGTGGGTGTATGCCTAGTGTCACTGAGCCGGTGATTGCACCCGTGTGGTGCAGAGCAGTGGGTGTGTGCCTGTTGTGGCTGGGCGTGCGATCGCACATGCACAGTGAAGAGCAGCAGATGCATGCCTGTTGTGACTGTGTTTGTGATTGTACATGCATGGTGCGGAGTGGTGGGTTCACACCTGTTGTGACAGGGCGTGCAATTGCACATGCATGGCGCAGAGCGGTGGGCGCACACTTGTGACTGGGTGTGCGATCGCACATGCATAGTGAAGAGCAGCAGGTGCACACCTCTTGTGACTGCGTGTGTAATCACACATGTATGGTGCACGCCTGCTGTAATGGGGTGTGCAATCGCACACGTGTGGTGCAGAGCAGCGGGTGCACGTGCGGGGGCTTGCGCAGGGGCTCCCCGTGCACACGCGCGTGCCCCGCGTACCGATCTCCGGCAGTTCCGCGCGGCCGCTCTCGATCTCCAGCTGGCCGATGAAGAACCAGCCGCAGGCGACCCAGTGGGCCAGCAGGGCGAAGACGCTCATGAGCAGCGTCAGCACCACGGCGCTGTACTGCGAGTACCGGTCCAGGTTGGGCAGCAGCCGCAGCAGCCGCAGGAGCCGCACGGTCTTCAGCAGGTGGGCCCCGAAATCCTGCGTGGAGAGAGCGGGGGAGTCCCGGCCTGCGCTGCCCCCAGGGGCGGGGAGGAGCACTGCAGGGGGCTCCCGCACCCGACGCGGGGCCCAAGGGGGAGATTGGCTGGGGCTGGAGCGGGACCCCGGGGAGCTGAATTCCTGGGACGTGGGGGGGTCCTGGCTTCCCCTTGGGAGCTCCCCTGACCTCCCGCGGGCTGCGACCCCCCTTCCCCCTCCCGGCTGGGCCCAGCCCCTGGGGCCGACTCACCACGTTGACCTTGAAGGCGTAGAGCAGGTCGAAGGGCAGGGCAGCCAGCAGGTCCAGCAGGAACCAGCCCGTGAGGTAGTGCAGGAAGATGGCACGCGGGTCGAACACCACCTGGCCCGACTTGCTGACGAAGGTGGTGCGGAAATTGAGCACGATGTCTGCGGGGAGCACAGCACCCGAGGGGTTAACGGGGGGGCAGCAGCACCAGTGAACTGAGCTCAGCGGCCTCAGCGCAGCCCCACACGGAGAAAGGAGAGGCAGGGGCTGCGGGTCGGGAGTGAGGGGCGCTGGCACTGGGGTACCCAGGAAGGGAGCTGCGGGTCGAGAGAGAAGGGCACCGGCAGAGCTGGCAGGGGGGTACCTGGGCAGGGGGTGGCCGCCGGGGCCCTTACCCAGGATGAAGAGGATCTCCACGCACAGGTCACAGACGCTGGGGGGGCCACGCCCCGCCGCGAGCCCCTCGTCGGAGCCGGCGCCGACGCAGACACTGTAGGGCACCGTCACGGCCACGTAGAGCGTGGCCAGGAGGATGAGCCCGTCCCAGCCGGCCTTGAAGGCGCCGTAATGCAGCAGGATGAAGGGCGACGTGCGGATCGCGGCCACCTTGTACTCGGGGAGCGAGGGCTTGTCCCCGAACACGCCCTGGGCAAGGGGACGGGGTCAACGCAGGGGGCAGCCCCTCCCCCAGGGCACCCCCCAGATCTCCACCCTGACCCAGATAATCCCCAGGGCCAGCCCCCCAACCCAGGCAGCCCCTGCCCCAGGGAACCCGCTTCTAGCCTGGCCCCCAGATCCCCGCCCCGACCCAGGCAATCCCCCCTGCCGGCCCCCTCCCCAGACCCCCAACCCAGGCAGCTCCCTCCCTCAGGGACCCCCCACTGCCCCCTCACAGCCCCTCCCCCCAATGCACCTTGTTGAGCTTGTGTTTGCTCCGGCCCTGTTTCTGCAGGTGCCCGGACAGGTGGTACAGGACGGCCCGGCTCCGGCGCCGGTTGGCGTTGAACCCTCTGGCGCCAGCCCGGCTGAACCGGCGCTTCCCACCTGCCCGAGAGAGAGGGAGGGAGAGCGAGAGAGCAGCCGGATGCTAGGGGCGGCCGTGGGGGGGATGGGACAGGAGTCCGCCTGTGTCCTTCCCTCTCCACCCACCTGACGTGTCCCGTCACCTGCGCACATCTGTGTCACATGCAACCCCCCACCCCGGCCCCGCAGCCAACCTGGGCCTTCCCCGCTCACAGACCAGCTGGCAGCAGTAGCAGGCTGTTACCCTGCACGGGACCTGGTCTCTGAAGGGCCCACGTGAGTGTCTGGGGCCCAGTTACCATGGAGATTGCCTGCAGACACCTCCCCCCAGCATTGCCCCCGAGCCCCCTCCCCCACCCCCCGCCACGCACCTTCCTTCCAGCTCTCGGCCCCCGGACGGCTCTTGCTGTCGGTGATGTCCTTGTGAGACACCAGGAAAAGAGCCACCTCGCCCTTCTCGTTCTTGATGGGCACCACGTCCAGGAGGCACCAGAAGGGGGTACCTGGGGGACAGCGGGGAGCTGCTAACAGGCCAGAGCGGTGTGCACGCCCCCCCCCCCCCTCCCACAGGGAGCTAAGGGAATTAGCCCTCCCAACTGCCCTCCCACCAGAACTGAACTGAAGGGGAAACTGAGGCACAGAGCAGGCAAGGGACTTGCCTCTGAGCATGCGCAGCAGGACAGAGAACCCAGCAGGGCAGAATCCTGGTTCCCATCCCCATCCCCCTTTCTATAACTACTAGACCCCAGTCCTTTCCCGGAGCTGGGGTGAGAACCCAGGAGTCCTGGCTCCCACCCCCACTCGAACCCACCAGACCCCTCTCCTCTCCCAGAGCTGGACTG
>ML677402.1:831417-875642 GCA_007922305.1 Dermatemys mawii
AGACCTGGGCCGGGCTCCGTCTGCACTGGAATCAGACCTGTGCTGGGATCTAGCCACTGGAATCAGACCCGGGCCGCGGCCACACTTGGAACCAGGGTTTGGTCGGTGGCTGGGCACTGGGGCATCTCCCTGAATCAATCTCCCGTCACCCCCCCCAGCCCGTGGGCCCCTCACATCGGCAACCTGCCCACCCCCCGCAGCAGTTCCAAGGGAATTAGGGTGCGGCCGGCTCCTTGCTTCACCTGGCTCGGCCCAGGCTGGCAGCCGGAACCAGTGCTGCGGGTGTCTGCGGGCACCCGGGCCCTGCTCTGTAATATGCCTGCTGCTGTTATCACTGCGAGCTGGTGTGATGGGGGGGCGATTTATAGCAAGGTAGCCATCGCTGGGACGGGAGCGTGGAGACGCCGTGTCCGGAGCACAGGGGAAACTGAGGCAGAGAGGAGCTGGGAATTGTCCAAAGTCGCCCAGCGGGTCAGTGGTAGACCTGGGAAGAGACCCCATGTCTCCCCTCTAAGGGCTCTGAACTCCCCACCCCCCGTGCTCCCCAGAGCCAGGCCTAGATCCCAAATGTCCTGGCTCCCAGCCCCAGCCTGGGAAACCCCCAGCCTGGGGCCGGGCTGGGCTCATGCCCTGCAGCTCGCAGGCCTCTGGGCATAAGATGAAATCCCCCCTCCCCCACCTGTCTCCCCTACATCCCCCCCAGGTCCCCGGCCAGGCTCCACTCAGCCCCACGGGGCAAGGCCCTGGGTTGGCACGTGGCCCCTGGCGAGCAGCACGCGTGTGCGAGCACTGGCGTGGGTAGAGGGCACAGGGCGGGGCCCAGTCATGCCGTCTCCCCCGCCCCCCAGCGCCCGCGGGCCCGGCACAGGTGGCACCACTATTGTTCTGCTCCCAGCGAGGGTTATTTATACCCAGGGATGCCACGTGCTGCTGCCGAGAAGCGTATCCCTCCGCCCACGCAGGGAAAGTAGTCTGGTGGAGAACCACATCGGGGTGAGTGCTCGCTCGGGGCTGGGGCCAGGCTTGTCTCTGCAGCTGGGGAGCGACCCACACGCCCCAGCCTGGGGCAGTAGCTCTGCATGGGGATGGGGGAGAGGGGAACACGCCCCCAAAATCAGCTCCCAAACCCAGCCCCACATGCAGAGGAACGACCCCGGCCTGCCCCTCTGTGAGACACGGGTCATCCGACAGTTGGCACCCCCTGGCGCCGGGGCATGGGGGGGTCAGCCCCCTACTGAGCCCCCCTCCTGCAGGACAGGCCCCCTTGGGCTGCACTGGGCCCAGAGCAAACTGATAGTGACAACGACCCCTACTGAGCCCCCGACCTGCTCCCCCTGCTCAGTGCCCCCTAGGGCCGCCCGGGGGCACCGGGCCACAGTGACGGAGGGACGACGAGAACAGGGAACCACAAAGTGACCATCTCCTGTGCCCATTCTCATCTCTGGCAAACGGAGGCCAGGGACCCATCCCTAGAAGCTCTGTTCCCAGTGGAGACTGGGGAGTGCGGATTGGCCCTGCGGGGCTGGAAGACCCCTGGGGAGCTGGCTGGGTGCTGAACGCATTCGCTGCTCTGCAGAACAGTTGTGGGGTCTCTTTGGGGCTGGGTTTGAATCCAGGAAGCCAGGCCGAAGGGGCCTTGGTGGCTCAGGTTCTGGGTAGGGCCCAGAGAAGGAGGCAGCTGTTCAATACTTGCATCCTGCCCAGTCAGCCGTTCCGGCCATTGTTGCAAGAACCAGAGATGTCCATTCCCTCCTGGACTTTTCTCGGGTGCCCTCACTGTCCCCCCACAGCACCGTGGCCCCACCAGGAGAGCCAGGGAAACATTCCACCGATTTTGCAGTCAGTGACATGCCCAGCACCGCTCAGGCACTCGGTAGCAGAGGCCGGGATGGAACCCAGCTCCTTTCCCGCAGCCCCTGGTTTCATTCACAGCAGCCACTCTGGCCCAAGAGCCAGTGACCTTCCAGACAGCCCCGTGCATGGCCTAGCCCTGCTTGGCCCCCGGAACGGGCCATCTGGCACAGGGAGAGAGCCAGGGCTTGGGGGGACCTCTGGCATTGCTGACCTTCAGGTTGCTTGGATTGGCATTGCCAATGTCCAGGTTTGTGTGTTGTTTGTATCTCGCACATATACACAGACACTGTGTGTGTGTGTGCGTGCACGCACACACTGCGTACACATGATACAGGCGCCCCAGGACACCCCGAGTAGGAATACTCTGTACCTACATTTGCGGGTGCACTTACGTAACTATTGACACGGCTACTGGTGAACATTGTACACACTCGACACAGAAACCCAGCTGTGGAACTAGAGACCCCGGAGTGTGTATCTGCTGATCACACGTAATTCCAAGAGTGGGGCTGCGCTGTGTGTGTGACTGCACGGACCCTCACTCGTGCAGCTATGACACAACACACACAGCTCTGCAGCACGTCTCGGTCCAGATTCGAACACGTGCACACGAGTGTGAATATCACCTATTGTCCATGCACCCCGGCAGCCCACTGTCTGTGCACACCCAAGAGTGGGAACTCCGCACACGTACACCGACAGCCGCAGCACTGGGGATTTGGATGGTATGTCACTGCGCAGCACCGTGTGTGTGTGTGTTTCTGTGTGCTTGTGCATGCGTGTGTATTCTGTTACACAGCTCCGCAGGGGTTTGATTTGGAGGCCAGAAGGCCCTGCTGTGGCCTGGTCTGTCCTGCAGGGCCCAGGCCGGAGACCTGCCCCATGTCATTCCCCGAGCAGATCTAGAAAACCAGCCCGTCTGACGTAACCCCCTGGGGCTGGAGGGTCCCTCGGGGCCCCATGGCTCTGGGTTCTCTCCGAGAGACCCAAGGGAGAGGAGCAAACGCTGCTGGTGCGGCTCCACTCGGGAGGGAGGCCAGGGACAGCGGCTCTCTGGGCATCCGTCCGCGAGGTCGGCCTGTCGGTCCCGGGAGTTGTGGGGGGCTGTGGGGGGACGTCTCCTTCCCAAGAGCCGCTGGTTTGGAACCTGGGGCCCACTCATCCAGAAGAGAAAAGAAAAGAACAGCTTGCTCTGTGTGTGTGTGTGTTGCTGTGTTTGTCGCTCTGTGTGTGTGTGTCTGTGTGTGCTGTTGTGTGTGTGTCGCTGTGGCGGTGTGTGTGTGTGTAGCTGTGTGTCGCTGTATGTGTGTGTCGCTCTGTGTGTCACTGTGTGTGTGGCTGTGTGTGTGTGTGTGTGTGTGTCACTGTGTGTGCACGTGTGTGTGTATCTATATATGAGAGCTCTGCCTGGTGGGCTGGGATCAGCTGAAATTGCCGCTCAGCCCGGCTGTTCCCGAGTGTTACACAAGAGACCCGGGTATTTATAGCGTAATGGGGGGGGGTTTCAACATGTCTCCAGTGTAAAGCCCCCCACAAGACAGGATCTAAAGACACTGTCACCCTGCTCACTTGGGGGAGGGGTTAAATCGCTTTTCTGGGTCCTCCCCAAGACTCAGCTACTCCACATACTTGGGGGGCAGACCAGAGAGCATGGGGGGGGGCTCTCAAAGGAGGCAGGAAACTACTTGCCGGGACCAACCCTGAGCCTGGCCAGCTGACCCCCCAGGCCAAGGCGGGTTTAGATCCCCTCAGCTAATGATATTGGCCTGAAAGTTCCCCTGGTGCCAGCCACTGAGATCCGGGGTCTGTCCCCAGCAAGGGGAAAAACCCCAGTGTCCGGCCAGTTCACAAGAGTGTGTGACCAATTCATGGGCATGTGCCCGAGCAACTCACGGGCATGTGCCCAGCCAGTTCACGAGCATGTGCCCGGCCAGTTCACGAGAGTGTGTCTGACCAGTTCACAGGTGTGTGCCTGACCAGTTCACAAGAGTGTGTCTGACCAGTTCACGGGCATGTGCCCAGCCAGTTCACGGGTCTGTGCCCGACCAGTTCACAAAAGTGTGCTCAACCAACTCACAGGCATGTGCCTGACCAGTTCACAGACGTGTGTCCTGTCCGCACTGACCACTCCCGCTGGGGTCGAGGTAACGCCTCACTCGCCATGTGAACAAGAGACACTGAAATAACCAGATGACCTCGGTGGATTTTATCAGCCTTCGGACCAGCCCCCCGTCCCAGGACCTGCCCGGTCAGCAGGACCCCAGACTCTGCTGCCCCCATCCCAGGCCCTGTCCGGCGGCCGGACCCGGGCGTCCCCCTAGGGCCAGCCTGCAGGAGCATTTGGGAGTTTGGGGATCAGAAGGTCCCACTGAAAACACCCCCCAGATCCACCCCACGAGCCTCTCCCCGGGATTTGGCGGCGCCTGGGGGCTCGTTTCCCGGGGGCTTGGCCGGGAGCCGGGTCGGCGCCCGGACGCGCGGGGATGGGCGCGGGGGGGGGGGTCACTCACGCGTCCCGTCGAAGCGGGTGGCGATGGTGTCCAGGAAGGTGTTCTGGGGCGCCAGCAGCCCCCGCATGGCCGCGGGCATGTCAGGACGCGGGGGAGGCTTCCTCCATCCCGGGGGGGGGGGTCCGATTAAATCCGCCAAGAACCCGACCCCCGCGGGCGGCGCCCGGCCAAGCGGGGGAGTCCGGAGCGGAGCGCCCCGGGGCGAGGCGAGCGGCGAGTCCCGAGCTCGCGCGCCCGGCCCCAGCGAGCTTCTCCCGAGCCCCCGGCCAGGGCACAGCTCAGCGCATCCCGGCGCCGCCCGGGGCGCCGCCCCCAGCCAGCCCCGCGCCCCCTCCCGGCTCCTAGGCGGCCGCCCCGGGCAGGTGGATCCCGCCGTACCGCCTTGGCTCCGGAGCCGCGTGGAAACGCTCTCGGGCGGGGCTCGCCGCCGAAGTTGCTCCGCGTGGCCGCTCGGCGTCCTCGGGAGCCCGGCTTGGGAGGGGCCGGGCCCGAGGCTACCCCGCAGCAGCCTCCGCCTGGAGGTCCCCGAGAGAGCGCCCCTCACCCAGGCATCAGGCCGCCCGGCCAAGGGCTCTTGGGTTCCAGTCCCAGGTTGGGGGCTGGAGTCAGGAGTCCTCGGTTCTCCCCTTGGCTTTGCCAGGCGGCTATGGGTGGGGGAGGTTCTCCCCAGCTGTGGGCCAGGGGATCCCCTTTGTTCCGCGCCCCCCCTCCGCCCCAGCGGCAGGAGGGGCCAGGCTCGTTCCCCATCCTCGAGCAGAGACAAGCCAACATCCCCCTCCCACAAACTGGGGAGCATCGATCTGCCAGGGCCGCGGCCAGCCCAGCCTCCCGGAGCCCCCCCACCCCATTGCGGGGTCAGGGATGGTCCGGGCCTGGCCCCACTGCGGGTGCCGGGGTCTCTGCTGGGTTTCAAAGCAGCAGAGGTGGGATTATGTGACCTCCAAAGACCCAGGAGCCCCACTCAGGAACCGGGTGCAGGTGAGATCAGCTCCCCCCCGCTAGCCCCACAGACCCAGGTGAGTCCCCCGGTCAGCCCCACAGGACGGGGGAAGCTCAGAATCAAGCCCAAGGCAGTTTCCTGGCAACACGTTACCCAGGTGATCCCGGGAGAAAGGAACCTCCTGCCCGGCCGGGCCCAGTGCCAGGGGCTGCTCCCTGGGGGCACTGCACATGAAGCTGCGAGGCCCTGTGATCCCAGGATCGGGCCCCGCGTGCCTGAACCCCACCCCAGCCTCTGGCCTGAGCCCTCCCTAGGACAGTGGGGACCCGCCCTTTCCCACCTCCGAGCCCCCTAGGGTGAGAGCAGGGGTCCACCTAGTCCAGTGGCTTCTCTCGCACTAGCTGCTTCAGGGGAAGCCATAAGAACCACACACCCCCCCCGCAGGGAGTTATGGAATAATCTGCCCCCACTGGCTTGTGGAACTCACTGCCACAAGATACAAGAGCAGAGCAGATTTCAAGAAATCACCTAGTATGAGCGGTGGAGCCAGATGCAAAGATCTGCTGGGATCTCAGACAGGACTGAACTCCCCAAGCATCTCTCCCCTCCCACTCCTGGGACATGGTGGGGGAAGAACAGACCCAGGGGCCGGGCAGTCCTGCGGGGTCTCGTGTACCTCCTCAGGAAAGCAGGATACCGGGCTAGATGGCCCTGGCTGGGGGCTGCCTGGCAGAGACCTGTCTGAGGCTGTTAGCTGCAAGCCCCCTGCCCCCCTTAACCCTCCCTCTGAGCGCCGAGGCCAGGGCCGGGCACAAACCTGCTGCAGACCCATGGGCCGGCGTGATCTGTTCACAGGGAGGATCCAGCGCTCTGGATTTAACAGTGCTCCCATCTTCCTCTTCCTGGGCACGGAGGTGCCCACAGGGGCTCTCAGACACACATGTATTCCCACTTTCTCTGGACTCCCCGCAAGCCAACTTCTCTATGGCTGCGCAGTGCGTGAAGCTGTGACTCGTACCAAGGTCGGGGCAGCCCCCAGGGCTGGGGTAATGGCTTTTGTTTGGGGCCAGAAAGACCCATCGGGATTGGAAACCTGAACCCTTCGCCTTGGTTTTTATAGGAAGATTTTGCAGGTAAGGGGCTTCCTTCAAAGAACGTCCAGAGCCTCCAGCGGCTCCAACTCCACGTTCTACCGGCTGCACCAAGGAGGACAATCTAGGGCCAGCTCTGCCCATTCCTCGTCCCCGCATCGCAGGAGCGCTGGCCCCGTCTTCACTGGGAGCGAAGGGACTTGGCAGGGGCCCCGAGTCAGGAGGGAGCAGGGAATAGAACTAGGAGCCTGGGCCTTGCCTCTCAACGCAGGCCTGAGGACAGTCACTTGAAATCCGTCCCCCTGCAGTGACTCAGGGACGAGAGAAGGGGAGGGTGCCGCTGTCAGGTTGATTTGCTCCAAAATGCCAGGAAAGCCGCCCCAAGTGAAAAGCAGCGTTAAGCCGGGAGAGCGAAGAATGGAGCAAGGGAGCGAGCGCTGGGGGTTTGTATGCTGGGATTTGATTGATGAAAGCTGCCGGGGGGCAAAGGGGGAGGGAAACGGATTCAGGGAGGGATCAGGCCTTGAAGATACGAGGTGAACAGGATTCTGTTCACACAGAGCTTTTCAGCAGCACGTCTCAAACTCACTGGCCCTCAGAGGACCCCGTCACACAGTTGGGAGTGGGGAAGGCTCCGTTCAAATCCTTGGAGGGCTGGTGCTGGAAACCCAGGAACGACACGGCTGCCCCAAAAGATGCTGCCTTCTGTCACTGAACCCCTCCCTTGCATTCGACGGGGTGTGCCCAGAGCAGGGGAGACTCAGCAGCACAAGCCAGGTGGTAATTAACATCCCCCCTGCCTTTGGGCGGAGAAGGTTGCTGAGGTCGCCAAGAAGCCATGTCTACTCTAAGGCGGCCCATTTTTAAACACGTGTAGACAAGGCCCCGGCTCTCCTCTGTGGCAAGCCAAAGGCTGCACCTGTGTTCCATTTCCAGACATTTACCTGGGTTTTTAACCACACTTTCAAACGTCACCAAGTGACGGCACACTGAGTAGCCGGAGGCCATCTACCTTATCTGACCGCAAACCCCGGCAGAACATTGGGGGTTATTTACTAAAATATTGGCCAGACTCAAAGGATGTAATTGCCAGGCATAAGAAATTCCACCACCACAGGAATAGGAACTTGGAAGAAAATCACTTCCCCTCGTGCAATCACAACCACAGTGCTGGAATTCCTGCACCAATTTGCACAGACACTTTGCTGCTATCAGCATTTCCCTTTGGGGAATGGGGGGCTGTCAAGGTACCCCGAGGTGGACTCCACATGAAGTCCCCATTTCAAGAATCGGAAACTCTTCTTCCTTCCACAATGCCCAGCCTCCTCCAGCCCAGCAGAGCTCTCCAGACAGGAGTTCCACTCGCTGTCTGACCTGCAATGCCACAGCTCCACTGGGTCACAAACCGGTGAGGGATGAGACATTTGCAGTCTTCAGAAAGCTCTAGGCCCTTCACCTCACACCTGCTAATGACACCGTGCACTCCCTATCCAACAGCCCGCTGCAGAGCCTGGGGGTTTCACTGGCCCTGCAAACAGGCCGCTCTAGAATCCCCCTGGGGAATTTCAGCCACATCAGTTTCTCCAATTCATTTTATATAAGCCTGAGAACACGGCACCAGAGACCCGATTTCAGTCCCCATCGGTTGTGATCCCCCCAGGTCAGCACTCGGGAGGGAACAGTCCCCGCTGCAGGGGAGCACAGATAACACTTCAACGTGGCCATTGTCAGCGTGGTCTTTATTTGTCCAGCTATCAAGAACCCCGAGCAATCTCTGCCGGGCGTTACCTAGGATTAGCACTGCTAATTGTTCTGGTTATAAATTTACTTTAGGGACAAGATAGGGTAGGGACGGGCAAGGGGTGAATAAAACAGAGACCCCTCCCACCAGAAAAACCCCATTCAAAATAGGGAACATCTAAATGTATACAGGAAATGTGCTGCTTGGCTCCACTGCAGGGTTTGGGACTCTGGTGACCAGTTCCAGCCGGGGCTACTGCTGGGATTGTGATCAGCTCCAAGAAAAGGAGGCAGACTCCACCTGGCTCCCCCTAGTCTGACCGGCTCCCCCAGCCCTCACATTCCACAGCGATCCTCTTCACTGTGGGCTGTTACCAGTGAGCGCTGGCTGGGGGCGGCTCTGCCCACAGGTTGGCTCACCAGGGAGGTTATTTTTGGCTCGGATTCTGCCTGAGGTTCTGTGGATAACTTGGAAGGAAAAGGAGCCGGCGAGATCCTTGGAGCTCCCAGGGGAAGCCGCAGATGAAGCAGGAACCCGGCACATGGCAGTAGCACATTAAGGAGCTTCCACAAAGAGAAGAAAATGAAGGAACCGTACAAGGGAGGAGAGAGAAACGTGGCGCAGGAGAGGAGTGTGAACATTCCTTTGTTAATCGCTCTAGCTAGGAGTTTCCTACAGTCCAGTTGTCAAGCCCCGTCTCTGGATCCTCTCAGGAAGTCAACTCTTCGGGCTGGCCTGACCGGGGCTTGCGTTGTGGGAGCCCCTTGGGGTCTGTGTTGGGGGGGGCGGGCTGGCTGGCCAGGAAGGCGGCACCGGTTCCTGGGGAATGAGTCTGGCCAGGGTCAGTAACAATCCCTGGAGGTCGGAACTGGGAATTTGGATACCTGGCGCTGGGCTGGTACCAAGGCCCATTTCTGTACCGGTTCGCACTGTTGGGTCTTCCTGGATTGGAGGGGCCGTTATGGCGCTGGCCTTGGGGCCGGTAGCCCTGGCCTTGTCTCCTGTTACCCTGGAAGGCCTGAAACAGAAAGAAGGGCTGGGAAGTGACTGGAGAGAGGAGGCTAGCAGAGCCAGCAGCTGCAAAGAGCAAGCGACGTGCAGCCAAGATCTATGAACCACTCGGGCCGTGACCCTGGACGGTCCTCGAGCGGATTCCTGTCCCCTCTCCAGCCACCCGGGAAGCCCCCACACCAGTGGCGGGTGTTGTGGTGGGTTAGACATGCTCCTCCCCAGGAGATGGTGCAGCCTTCAGCCATAGCTGACTTCATATCAAGGGCTGCCATTGCAGAAGTAAGGGGTGCTGCTGAGACAAGCCAAGGTTCCTCCAGCCGTGCTCGGACGCCCTGGACTTTCACTGTGCCCTTCTGCCTTGTGAGCTGGGCACACGGCCCCTGCCCAGTGGGCACCAGGCACTTGGCAGGAGGGACCCACCAGAGACAGAGGAAACGGCCCCCTACTGGGGCTGAGCTTGTGACGTCATCACCTACCTCTCGGTGAGGCGGGCATGGACGGTTGCCGGCGCTGGCTCCAGGGGATTCTGCTGCGGACGGGGGTTTCCTGCTTGCGGTGGGAAGGTTGGGAGCAGAGGCACAGTCCGGGGTGGGGGGATCACTGGGGCTCAAGGACACGGATGCGACGGAGCTGCACTGTGATCTGGTTGAGTAACTGTTCTTGGGATGGGAAACTGAAATGGGAACACAATGAAGGACGGCGTCAAGGAACTCCACCCCCCTGAATCTCACCTACTGTGGGCTACCATGCAGCTTCCCTGCTCACTCCAGGACATAGACGGAGAAGCAGATGTTCCAGTTTAGTTACCACCTCTTCATCTGACTGACCTACGACCTGTGCCAACGCCCCAGGAAAGGGCCCTGCCTGGCACTGGGGGGTGGATCTGGAAAGCACACTCAGCGAAAGCCGACAGGATCATGTTCTGCTTTCCCCAAACTAAAACTCCTGATGAAAGAGACCACTTAGCTTCTGAAGGACTTTAAGGGCCTGAGAGAACTGACCAGCTTTCAAAGAGACATTGTGGTTTTTAACAGATCTGGACAGACTCTGGTAACACACCGCATTGTCCATGCTATTCATGTATTCACATTTGTACGTACGGCTACAAGGGGTCCCTGCCAAAGATGCTCTCGCACCATACATTAAACACCAACATCGAACGGCTGGCAGACCACTTTCCTCCCCTTCCCCACCACCAACCTGGGCGTGCCCCGAAGTTCACTGCTCCGGGCGAAGATACAGGGGCTTTGCAGCAGGCCCAGAGGGACAACAGACTCCAGCTATTCTGAGCGGAAGGGAAACTTCTTCCAGGGCAGAAAGTCCCGCCCGGATAACACTGTACCACTGGCCCCTTGTTTAACTCCCTGGCCCCTCTGAACTCTCCTCCGCTGGCCAGACCTGCCACACCCACGGCCGCAGGCCAGCTCACCTTGCCCAAATGAGCTGATGCTCTTCTTCACTGCGTCCAGGTCACAGGTGAATCGTGCCACTCTGCCCAGGTCTTCATCGTATTTGCGTTCACTGACAAAGTGCTTAATGGGAGAGAAAACGCTTACAAGTGAACCCGACCTTCACGCTAACGCCTGGGGACAAACTGGTGCGGAAGAGGGGAAGTCGAGCTGAGCCTGGGAACAGTGCCTCAAGGCAGGCCAGGCCACCAGTCACTCTGGGCTCGGCTGCATCAGTTCCATCTACACCCGCGTCTGCAGCCTCCCACCAGAAGTGAACATTTCCTGGTAACTCAATCAAAGAGCAGCTCGCAAACCTCCTTTGGATGCTATCAGCAGCAACAGTCCAACTGGGGGGAAACACAGCTGGGAACTGATGGGCAGGATCCCCCAGGAGAATAACCTGAGGGGGAAAGGAGTCCAGGAGAGCTGGCTGTATTTTAAAGAAATCTTATTGAGGTTGCAGGAACAAACCACCCCGATGTGTTGAAAGAATAGGAAATATGGCAGGCGACCAGCTTGGCTTAACAGTGAAATCCTTGCTGATCTTAAACACAAAAAAGCAGCTTCCGAGCAGTGGAAGCTTGGACAAATGACCAAGGAGGAGTATAACAATACTGCTCAGGCAAGCAGGAGTGAAATCAGGGAGGCCAAAGCACACTTGGAGTTGCAGCTAGCAAGGGATGTTAAAAGTAACAAGAAGGGTTTCTACTAGTATGTTAGCAACAAGGTGGTGGTCAGGGAAAGTGTGGGCCCCTTCTGAATGAGGGAGGCAACCTAGTGACAGAGCATGACAAAGTGGGGGATTTTCTTGGTTTTCCAATGCTTTGCACGCTGAGGGGGTGGGACTCAGTGTCCCTGGGTGTTTTGGTTTTAATGAGGCAATGGGAGAAGGAGTTTGTGGGTCCAGAGGACCCACAAGGGAACTTGGGACTCCAGGCCATGGCCTGGAGAATGGAGACCCCAGTGACTGGTGACCTGGAGGCCCAGCTCAGGAGTCGCAGCCGATTCCAGCCAGTGGGAGGCCAATGGGCTGTGAAGAAAGGGCCCCAGACCAGCCAGTTCCAGCCAGAGGACAGGATGGGAGAGGGGACCCAGGCAACCGTGTTTACCTAGAGAGAAGACAATGGACAGAGGCGGGGCTCAGGGCTGGGTGATAGCAGCTGCCCTGCTGGGAAGCAGCAGGGCTCTGGGCTGCAGGGAGGGAGCAGGCGGAGCCCCCCTGGGTGCAGGGGAGATTAGGATGTGCTGAGTTCCTGTTTTACGCTGGCTGAGAGTCATTCTGGTCGAGAGAACAGGGGGGCATATCCCCTTCGGGGTGGAGGCCCGGGGGTCCCAGGCAAGGGGACTCCCTAAGGGGGCCCATGGCAGAGGCAGGCGTGCTAAGGCTCCAGGAGGGGGAGCGGTTAACCCTGAGAGAGAGTGGACCTCCGAGAAGGGCTGTCTCCCCCTCCATGGTCCGCACAGGGCTAAGCTCTGAGACAGCTCCCAGACTATTGAACTGGGCAGCACAGCACGGGGAGGAGGTGACCAGCCCTCTGTGGAGAAAGAAGTGGTTCAGGACTATTTAGAAAAGCTGGAGGAGCACAAGTCCATGGGGCCGGATGCCCTGCATTCCAGGGGGCTAAAGAAGTTGGCAAATGTGATCTTTCCTCTCTATTCGACAATGGTGAGGCCTCATCTGGAGTCCTGTGTCCAGTTTTGGGCCCCACACTACAAGAAGGATGTGGAAAAATTGGAAAGAGTCCAGAGAAGGGCAACAAAAATGATTAGGGAGCTGGAGCACATGACTTATAAGGAGAGGCTTTGGGAACTGGGGTTATTTAGTCTGCAGAAGAGAAGAATGAGGGGGGATTTGATAGCTGCTTTCAACTACCTGAAAGGGGGTTCCAGAGAGGATGGATCCAGACTGTTCTCAGTGGTAGCAGATGACAGAACAAGGAGTAATGGTCTCAAGTTGCAGTGAGGAAGGTTTAGGTTGGATATTAGGAAACACTCTTTCCCTAGGAGGGTGGTGAAGCACTGGAATGGGTTCCCTAGGGAGGTGGTGGAATCTCCTTCCTTAGAGGTTTTTAAGGTCAGGCTTGACAAAGCCCTGGCTAGGATGACTTAGTTGGGGATTGGTCTTGCTTTGTGCAGGGGTTATAACCTCCCGAGGTCCCTTCCAGCCCTGCTGTTCGCCAATTCTAGGACTAACTGATCTTGGGAGAACACAGCAGACCGACCTAGTGATCTGACTTTCAGACTGGATTTTAATTCAGCTTGTAGATAAAATTTTACTGACCTCTGGTGGTAAAAACAAGTGCGTGTGTCTGAATGCAATGGGACTCAGCGGTCAAGTGCCTGCTGATACTGGTGGAAGTGACATCAACTCAAAGCCAAAGAACAGGGTTGCATCATCCCCTTAGGGGTGGAGGCCCCGGGGGTCCCAAACAAGGGGACTCCCATCAGCAGCCAGCCTACGTCAGCCCATCCTGTGCTGTCAGCGCCGGCAGGACACTGCCAGGCAAACCCATGTGGAAAAGGCTCACGAGGTGCCAGACGCCCTGCTCTGGGTCAAATCAAAATGGTGAAAAGCTGAACTAAGCTGAGTGTGTTAAGGGCCAGGCCCTTTGTTTCCTGAAGTCAGTATTTTGCCAACCAAATGCTCTAAGAAAAATCAAGGGACAAAGTGTAGTGAAACTGACTACACCGCGGTGGACAATGTGCATGCGTTGCTAGGAGCGAATGTATTTTGGGAACAACTATTTCGCGCGGAAAAGAACTGGAAAATTTGCAGAGACGGGTGCTGCACTGAATGGTGCTTCTGCCCAAGATGAGCGGTGTGATTTTCTGTACACACCGGACTGGAGAACTCCCAGATCGTCACCTCAGGGTCCTGCAATGGTCAGGAAGATGAAGCTGGCACCCACCTGACTCCCTGGGCAGAACCAACATTTGATTACATTCATTCCAAACACACCTGGGGATGCGCGGGAGCCAGAGCTCTTGTGCCAGTGCCGGGCTGTAATAGGACGGAGGAGGAGAAAAGTTACCTTTATGTCAGCTCGAAGCTCTACCAACTGCTCCTCGGACATGCGCACGGCAACGTCGGTCATCTTCTTCAGCGCCTCCGCCTTCTTCTGCCGGCTGACCAGGATCTCCACTGAAATGGAACGAAAGGGAGACCGAAGTGCATGCAGAATTAGTGCTGAAGGAAGAGTCAGTCTGCAAAGCATCTCACTGGGACACACAGGGTTTAACCGGGACCCAGACAGCTAAGCACAGTAAGTGGCTGGGGAGGGAAATGGAACATCCAGGCATGACCACAATATCCATTGTCCAGATTTTAATGGTTTTGACCACAAGAGCGCCCCGCGAGGGAAGCCACTGGAAAGTGAGTTTAACAACAGATCTGGGTTTTGTTTCTATTAAATCCCAAGGACTTCTGAGGGTCAATAGCACCAACATTGTCACTGGCACGCACACGAAAACAGAGCCCGTCTCTCTTCCAATTCCATTTCCTTCCCAATCACCCCAGACCACCTGCATAGACAGGCAGCTGCCAAGCTGATTTTCAGTACAATACCAGGACCTGAGACAGAGGCTTCAGGCCTACACTTTCTCTGCAGCCAGAGTCCCACTTCCTAGCACACAGAGAGCCTCTGGAACTGGTGCATCACAGAGAAAGCAACGACCTGGAGAAATTGTTTAACAGCCAACCACAAGCCCGATATTCTGCTTTTTGGAAAGTGCATTAGACTAGTTAACCAAACCTTCCTGTTACCAGGTAAGGTAACGTCTTGGTGGCACTGCAAGCTTCAGCCAGCTTCAAAACAAACCTGGTACATTAAGACCCCGTACAAAAAATAGGGGCTTTATAAAGAAAGGTTTAAGTATTTAAAAGACTTCATCTGGCTCAAAATATTTCCTGAGCTTTGTAACACCCCAGATTATTATAAGTGAAAGAATCATCTATCTGCTTGACTGTTCACCATTTATGTTGCTCATTTCTCTCACTAGAACATAAAAATAGGTTAGTGAATTTCACCTTATTCTTGTAATGCTCTTATACAATGGTCAGACTGCAACCATTACAAAGGGATGTTTGTTCAAAAGAAACTCCACTGGAATTAGAATTTTTACAGCATTGAAACCCAACAAACTTAACAAAACAAACGTAGCTTGTGACCAACTTTGATTTGTGTCCCTTTCACAGCTAAATGCCATTCTAACCTGTAGAGAGAAACTTTTAGAAGTGTGTGTGTTGTGTGTGTAGTTAGTTTACCTGGGAATGAAGAAGGTTGGAAGATGTCCTACTACACACACCGCTCTCACTGGAGCAGTGTCTGTTCAGTTTTGCTGTTAGAGTGGAACAGCACCAGATTTTAAGATGAGCCACTTTTAAAAAAATAAAACAAGTCTTACTTGCTTCTGCTTTCACTTTGTCCATTTCGGCCAGTAGCGCCACCTCTCGGTCCATGAGGCTAAGAAGAGAAGGTGACAGGAATCAAAAGGTCTGCTCAGGAGCCCGAGTTCACAAACAAACAACCCAGAATTCAAAGTTACCAAAGGATATTTTGGGGGAAAAACAGACAGCAAAAGAACTCCCCCTTTACGTGGCACACAAGCAGGAAGCTCTTCAGTTAGATGTTGGTCAGAATCGGCAGAGAACTGGCCAGCAGATGGCAGCAGAAAGCTGGTGTTCCTATGATCGCAGCCGATCTGACTTGGAGTAGACCCTGGAAGTCTAGCATGCATCTTATCGTTCTCATGTTCCTCTTTGGTCTGGAAGTTCGAGAGCTTGGTGTGAATTTTTTTAGCATTACAAAACCCTATTCCACTTTGGCCCACATTTGTCAGGGCAGCCCACCGGTACCGGTGCAATCCCTGCGTGACAAGGGACGGAAGAATGGTAAAGCTACTGCACGAAGCTGTGCTCTGGAGACCCGCTGTTCGCAGATGAGGAAACTAGGCCACAGAGGCTCAGTGACTTGCTCAAGTCACAGGCTGAGGCCGTAGCAGCTCAGGAGCAGAACCCAGAAGTCTTGAGGGGACTCTGCTAGTGTGTCCCACATGGTGTTCCAGGAAGGATTCCCTGACAGAGCGTAGCAATAACTATCCAGCCATGGGTGCGCGGCCTGACCGACCCCCTGCCTATCTCCAGGGGGAGAAGTAGCATTGCTGTGTTGTGCACCATGTGACTACCTTCAAGAACTAGCCCTGTGCTGCACTGTCCTAACACACACACCCCTCTCTCACCCATGCTAAAGCAGCCGCCTCCCTCTCAGACATTCCTAGCTTAGCCTGTCAGATGTGCAGGCTGGGCAGCCAGTGCAAACGCAGGCTTGCTTTGGTTTGTAATTTGGTTCACCCAGTGAAGCTCGGCTGGAGCCTCTTACTCAGTTTTACAGCTGGGTTCCCTAAGTGGCAAAGGTCAAGTGGCTTTGCCTGGGGTCCACACGCTGAATGAGCGACTCGCCAATCCCAGTCCCACGGGCTGTTGCTGCAAACTCTGGACTGCGGGGTGTCTAGTTAGAGGAACCAGCTCCTGGGGCCAGGAATCTTCATTTCTTGACAGCTCTGCCTCGGGGCAAATCTCTGTGCGGGAGGGAGGGGGCGGGGGGACCCGTTCACAGCAGAGATCTGAAGTGCAGCTCCTGAGAAAGCAGGTTTAGGAGAGGGGGAAAATCCTGCTGAAATTCAAGGGAAAACAAGAAAGGTGAACTAATGCTGACCACACACTTGTGCTCTCACCCAGCGCTAGAAGGGCTGACTTCAGCTGCACCCGAACGCTGGCAGCAGCACCTGCAAGAGGTTGCCCACTAGCCAAGTAAAACAGCTGCTTGCCTTTGCACATGCACACAAAGGGTTTGGGGCCAGGTTTATTTCAGGCTGAAATGTAACAGTCTCTGAAAGCTAGGAAGTGGCCTGGCAGCTCCTCCACAGGGCAATGAAGGCAACTTCTAGCATGTGACATGCACAAAGGGAGGTGGAACTCCTGGGTCCAGCGCCCAACGCACAGGGGTGACCTGTGACTAGAACCACGTACCCCACAAAGCTCAATACCATGTGCGCAAAGCCCGTAGGCCATGTCGTGAAACACTCCGGTCACTGTACATGTTCCCCAGTCAATCCTGCCAGCACGAACACCAGCCCAAGGACAAGAAGAGGAGAGGGAGGGAGGGAGACACAGAGGAGACTGCAGTCCTTTAGCCCAGCACCAGGCAGGGCCCCTGACTGACTTATCACCGCCTCAGCAGGGCCCAGGCTGGAGAACGCGCCGAACACTGGAAACGTCAGAGCCCAGGCTGCAGAGAACAGCTGAGTATGGACGGATGCCTTTGGCTATGTCCACGCAGAGACATGCCTGATGTTCTGGGGAGAGTGTCCATCCTCACAGACTGGAGCCAGCCCAGTTACAAGTGTAGACCAGCGCCTCACGTTTGGTGTAAGTAACTGTAAGAGCCGGGTCTGTGAGCAAGGGGTAAGAGGGCATGACACAGCCAATCAACTGGCAGTCGTCTGAGTGCAGCTTTGATGGCTACAGCTCCAGCAGCTGTTCTGCAGCCCACCTGCACGGTCTCTGAAGTTGAGAGTCCAACCTTTGCCCTTCATTCAATGCCCTGCCCCCAAAGAACAGACGCTTTTTAAACCAGCATTCAGCCCCAAACCAGCGGGAGAGATGGCTCAGGGAGCACCATTAGGGCTGAGATCTTATTTGGTGCCAACAGGAGTGAACAAACACACTGCCTGTTCTTTGAAGCATGGTGCACACAGGGCATCGAAATGACACTCGAAGGCACAAACCTACTTTCTGACTGAGTGGCAAGTGCGTCACGTTTGGGGCAGGGCAGGTCCTCGTCTCTCTAAAGTTACACTGACCCGGCTGCAGAGTCATGGCTTATCAATCCTATATACACAGCTGCCCAGCAGGAAGGCAGCTCATTTGGCATTTACTGAAGGAGGTTCCTACTGGCTGCACTCCAGACGTGTACTCAACGTCCCTGCCTCACGGATCTGTGTTTCCTGGTTCGTGCTGGTTCCGTCCTTCAGCAAGCAGAGCTTATCGGAGCAATGCTGCTAAACTGGACTTGAATCTTTACCCTTTCTGAAAATGACAACAGTGTTTCATGGACTATAATCCAAAGGGCAAGGAATTATTGATACAGAACCAGACCTTTTAGCTAAAAGACTTCAAGCTTTCCATTTTAATGAGAGCTTTTTCAGAGATTTTGTCCATACTCAGAGGCAGAGGATAAAGCTGCTGACAGAAAGAGGTCATAGTAATAATAATTAATATTAGTTCAACTCCTGCCACAGACAAAAATCTACTGAATGAAACAGGTCATGTATCATAAATAGTATTAATTCCCATCCACAAAAACATTAACCTGAGTTAAGATTGTAAATCTCTCAGTTATTTATAGGGAAAATCTCTGGAGAATATACTTCTCTCCAAATGTTGGAAAGACCAGAAATTCCAAGTTAAGATTACATCAAGACATCCCAAACAATCCGAAAGCCTGGCAACAAAGGTAACGTCACCCAAACAGCCTTAACTCTGCCCCACAGCTGGGCGCACAGATCTGCCTCAAACATTACCGTCTTTAGAGGACATCACATTTTATGGAGTCTACACACTTGCTGATACAGGCCCCATCCCTGCAATAATTTTCACACATGCTTAATTTTACTCCTGGGAGTAGTTCCATTGAAATCAATGGAATGTCTCCCAGTAGCCAAGTTAAGCACATGCTTATTTTACAGGACTGAAGACATACTGATTGGATACATACAGCACTGGAACAGGTTATAAACATCTTTCCATCACTACAGCAAAACCCTCACTCCTTATTTATGGCCAGTTCAGTCACCAGGCTGAGGGGAAGTGGGGGAAGGAGTGGAGTGGGGCAGGGCCTGTGGCAGAGCCAGAGGTGAAGCAGTAAGCACCCCCCAGCACATTTTAACAGATCTGCAAGCCTGCCACAGAAATCTACTCTCCTCCCTTATCACAAGAGTTATATTTAGGTGCCTGTCAAACAATGTTATTCACTCCAGTGAGTTTTTAACGTGTCTTCACCAAAACTGACCCTACTGGGGACCATCAGGTAGGGCAGTTCCTCAAAAACTGATGACAGACTCAGCACAGACAGTTAATGTAATAGGTACCATCAGCTTAACAGGGTATCATCTTAAAATAAGTCCTTCAATAACGTATATATGATACATACAAGGTGCAGCAGTTCCATAGTGTGGAAGGCGACAAAGTTAAGGCTGTGTGGGATGATCTCTCATGTGCGTTTCTTCCCTCCACCCCACCATGCCACCCTTAACATGGAATTATTACCCAGCCCCAACATGTATATTTTGAAAGAAAACTACAGCATTTTCTTACCAGGTTTCCCTGCAATAATTGGTAGGATTCAGATGATAAATACCTTAAATAGTTGGCCTGTGAATTTCCTCAGATTATCAGTGTCTAGAAGAGTGTGTGTGTTGACCTGGACATCGGGGTAGTACTGACAGGGTGTTGATATTGTCAATCCAGCACCGGAGAGTCATGGCTTAAAACAGGCAGACTGAAGCCTTGCTTACGGCTATGGTGGTTCTAAGGCACACGGTACCTGTAAGGTACAGTAGCTCCAATGTGGGCCTCATGAAGGGTGTAGCCTGGGAGGGCAAGTGTGCTAAGGTACAGCAGGCCCTGGGCTGATACAGATGTTACAGATGCCACAGATGCCAGAACCTAGAATTTGTGTTTATTCCTTAACAGCATTGAGGCCGAGTGTTTGGGGCAAGGGGAAAACACAAGTGAGCAATCCCTGAGCGAAAACATTAGGTTTCCCCTTTAGTCAGTTTGTTGATCCCAATTCCTAGTGGTTGGCTGTCTTGCTATTCTACTTACCAACTCTGCAGCTCAGCAAAGACCTGCTTCATTTTCTTAATGGAGGCATCCATCTCCTCCTTAACCACGACCCGATACCGTGCCAATGAAACTGTGCACCGCTGGAGATCCTTCACCGACTTTTCAATATTTGAACCTATCGACAGAAATTTCACACACAAAATAGCCAAGCGTGTTAGCTTATAAAATCTTCCCCATTGTGATAAGTCATAAAAGAGTCTTTCAGTTCATTTCAAAACCACAGACTGCTTGGCTTTCAACTCCCCTCTGCCTTTTCCTGTTACAAAAACATTGGATTTAGCCTGGACAGCTGCGGAGTTTTCCACATGTGGAAGTTTTTCAGGGCTTACAAAATCTCCTCCGTACAGCTGAGAACACAGATGTGTCACTGGATTTTCATAGAGAGGAGACTAACACAGCTCATCTGTGTTGCTCCTTTGCTACAGATTGGGGACTACTGCAGCTAAGCCCACCTCAAGGAATAACAAGTAGAGGCACTGAATGGTATGGAAAAATTGTCCAGTTGTGAATAAAGTTTACTGGGGAAGAGAAATCTTTTAGAAGCTAAATCCAATCCATGCAGAGAGCTATTTCCTCCGAACAAAAAAGAGATGAAAAGGCTTGGCTATTTGTTACGAAAGTTTGTCTCTGCACTTCAGATCTCCAACAGAGCAGATCACCATGCCTATGTGCATCTTTGCAGCTCCCTGAGTGCCAACACCTCCTGACAAGCTAAATTAGCAACGGCTCATTATGGTCCTCGTTACAGCAAGAAGGTGAACTACCAGCACTAAGGGCCGGATGCTCTCATCTCACTAAAGCAGAGGTCAATGACGGTGTTTAAAATTGGGGTCTCAGAGGTCCTTCCTGCTGACGAGACAAGAGAACAGAGGTGGAGAAAGCAGAAGGAAGGAAAAATAACCAGAGACTGTCGTTTCTTGTAACTGGGTCTCTGGGAAGCTTTGGCTCCTAGACAAACTCTCACCGAGGAGGAGAAAGAGCACACAGGCTCAAGGCTCTATGATGAGGCACCCAGAGAAACAGGCTAAGCACATTCAGCATGACTTACTGCTTATCTACTACCCCGTCATACAGACGGGTTTGGGGCTTCTGGCATTACGGCTAAACTGCTGTCAAGACTCCAGCTGTGCACAGAGAGGAGAGTGCAACACCAGTTAATGACCAGATAATAAAAAGATGCAAGTTTGCCTTACAATCAAAGTCCAGTCTGCCTCTCCATCCACCAGCAACCAGCTAAATCTGGGCAGAACAACCGGAGAGTTGGCCCACAGAACCCTGCTGGAGATAACCAGCTTTGTAACTCAAGCACACACAAGTCCTCGAGGCCTTACCTAACTTCTTGTTTGAAGAAAAAAACAGAACCTCTTCCAGCATCATTGGAGACAAGGAAGCAGATGTCTGGTTGCTTGCCATGGACCTAGACAGAGACTTGCTGGCATTCCTCTGCTCTGGCTGCAGTCTGACAGATGGAGCATTCTGGGAAGAGTGCATTACGGGTGACTTTGGCTCAAAGTCCACTATTCCACTGTCTAGCTCAGACACTGCTGTAGAAAAGCAAGTGAGTTCAGGGAAACAAACAAACAAAGTTGAAACAGGGCGCATTGAAAGTACCCCAGTCTCAACAGCCCCCTTCCCACCAAAACCAACCCGGCGAGCAGCCCTTCATTCTGTGACAACCGCCAATGAGTGGAAAGCAAATCAAGTATTTACACTGCCAAGGAATTTGTGCTATTTTCAAAAACCTCCCTGGTTCAGGACTGGCACAGAGAAAGGCAGCAGTAACAGAGGGGAGAAAGTAGCTGTTTGAAAACTTACTGAGCCGTTCAATCCCTAGGATGCTTTAGAAAGTCTAACCTGTTCTATTGGGCCTGTCAGGTGTGGCAGATTCACAATCTTCCAATTCTCTGGCATCTATTGAAAGCGTATCCAAGCCTTCACTGAGCGAGTCCACAGACTCCGTATCATTGGCCAAGCCGTTGACATGGTAACCATTAATCCCGCCCTTCTCAGAGGAAGCTGCAGACTGTTCCCCTTCAGCGGATGCCAGTTTACCAGGATCCGGGAGGCCAGGACTTGCTTCAGCCGGAGGTTTGGGTTTCGTTTTCTTCTTTTTGTTCTAAGGATTAAATACCCAGCCCACAAAAAACACAGATTAAGCTTAATTCCTGAAGAGAAAATTCATCTTGTGCTCACGGTCCAGGAGTTGCTGAATTAAACGCTTTTCCAGCCAATCCCGATGGCTGGTCCTATTGTTGCATAAATCCCTCCTGCAGCTATGAGAAGAGGTATCCCTGGTATGAATGAGGTGTGAGTACACTATCCCCTGCAGCGGGGTGTGAGGGAAGCCAGGCCCACGTTACGAGATGAATGCTGCCTGTCCTATCCGTTACACAGCAGTGATCTTGCAGGGTGATCCAGGAGGTGATACCATACCCTCTGCCTCAGCCCACGCCAACCCACTGCTGACTGAGCACCGGTCTACCCACCGCCAGCCTTGGATGGGACCCGGCACACACTTCCTCTCTCTTCCCCCACTTCTCGCCCATCAGAGCTAGGAGTATTTTGTTTTGCTCCTTAGAGTTTGTTGGTTATTTAGCAAGAGTAGCTTGGTATAATCATAACTTGAATTCTTACACTGCAGTGCACTTCAACATGAGGGCATCAATCACGGACAAAATAAGTGAAAACCCACCAAGTTAGTTGCTTGTGTAGGGCTCTGAGCAAGCTAGCAGGCAAAACCATCAATGAGCAAAACATGCATGGCAAAGAAAAAGGGCATCAAAGCAGAGGCTTCAGGAGAGAGGCTGCTCAGCTCCAAGGGTTCATGACGGGACACACAGAAGCAGCGGAACACACGGAAAGTGAATGACAACTTTCCCACCGAAGATGAGAGCCTCGCAGGGTGGGGATGGGAGGGGAGGGAGGAAGACCAGCATGTATCAGTGTTTTCATCATCATGGCAAAGGGCAAGGAAGGAGAATTTGTGGCCAAGGTAGTAAATTTTCATGGTGATTCTGCAAGGCAGTGTATATATGTTTATTTGCCCTGTGGTTTCTTTCCTTGCTGTTCCTGATTTAGCATGGAATTATAAAGGATGCTGGTCTCTAAAGAAGAAAATACCAGGGTGATATAGATCCTAGCAAAGTAAATTAAAGCACTTTGAAAGGTTACCTTTTTCTTGCCTGTTATTGTCCATTCTTTCAATACTTCACTGGCATTGCCTGAAATGAAACTTAAGATAAGCACCGAAAAATGCTTCACACTCTCCTACACCCGTGCCATACAAAAACCAAGGAGTCTCCATATCTAGAGCCAGCTGGAATGTGTCCTGCAGCTAATGACGTAAAGAAGGGAAGTTTCAATTCTCTTAGCTGATTAAATGAAAGGATCGGTTTCGTTTTTGCTTTGGGAACATCCCAGTGAGCAGAATGACTCCTCCCATACAACGTTCTGTGCTGGCTGCTTCCAGGTAACACCCCCCTATTGGCACTGCCATGCTAAAGACTTTGGCCATGTTGGAACTTGGACTAAACAGGGATTCAGTCCGGGTCAGAGGGTTTCTATGGCTCTCTCTTCCCAAAGACAATTCTATAAAGTTGTTCCAGGCATTAGGAGTAGCTGCACAACCCAGACGTGCTCTTAGCCAGAGGCAAAGTACCGTGTTGTGAGCGAGGGTTAGTACAAGAGACAGACAAGAAGTGCAAAGAGACAGTTTCACTGGTGAACACCTCCTGTCCTACGAGGTAGGAACTCGATCAGATGCAATATGCCCCCGGATCCCAATACATGAGCTGTGATCCATGTTTCAAAAGGGAGGGAAGAACTACCCTAAGGTTGATGCAGACATTCCTTTTCTTGTGCACATGAGCAAGAAATACAATTATTAAATACTCAGTATCTCGTGGGTTAGGTATCTTTCGGTACAAAGTAACAGTCTGTTTTTCTCTTAAAACATAATGGGGTAGATTCTGAATAAAATTATGGGAAGGCCGAGAGAACCATCTCTGGATTGTCTTTCAGGAAAGCCAATCTGGGAAGCGTGTGTACTGGGATGCTTTGTGGAGAAGATCTGATAGAGTCCCCAGTCACAAAGCATACCTAGTGTATAAAAAAAGCATGTGGCCCTTCCAGGAAAGCGGCCCAGTGCCTGCTGAAGAGACATGCTATTTCTAAAAGAAACCCCCACTAAGCATTGTAGCTAAAGCCCAGTTACCAGGGTCATGAAACTGGAGATCATTACCTTCCATAAAGGCCTGCACTGTTCTATCCACGCAGTTGTCGAAGTGCTGGAGCACCAGGATGATTTCATTGTTGCTCCGGTTAGGGACCACGGCACGCACGGCACTGATCTGGAAGAGAGGAACAAGGAGTCACATCTTTGCCTCTTGCTCACCTTCTCTGTACCATCACTGTAACTGCTAAGCTTGCATCTAAGGGTATTGTACTGTATGGAACATGGGATCACTTGGATGTGGTTTTAAGAGGCCAGGACAATGCATCTTGGGGAGTGAAACTGTCAAAACAAAACTTTAGTCAGTGAATGTTTTCTCTGTGTCTCAGTTAACCGCTAAGAGTTGCACTTTCACTAGCACGTCCACTGCCAAAGAAAAGCTACAGAATTGCCCATAGGAACACTTACCTTCTCCTTCATGTTTTCAAAAGTCCCTCCTTGGGCCATCACGGTGTTAGACTGCACATCAAAAATAAACCCTGTTGGATCTGTAAAGAGAGCAAAAGGCTGCGAATGGTGGACACCAGGAAGAGACATTCAGAATAACCTAAGGCAACAGGTTAGCTCAGATGCTTGCCTTGCAACGGAGAGCACGAGACAGTTTTCTGAAGCTCTGCTGAATGTGCAGCAGCAAAGAAAAAGGCTATCAGAATGTTAGGGACTACTAGGAAAGGGATAGTAAATAAGACAAGATATCATAAGGCCACTATATAAATCCGTGGTATGCCCACACCTGGAATACTGCGTTCACTTCTGGTCACCCAGTCTCAAAAAGGATATAGTGGAGCTGGAAAAAATTCAGAAGAGGGCAACAGAGATGATCAAGGATATGGAATGGCCTCTGTGTGAGGAGAGACTACAAAGATTAGGGCTGGTCAGGTAAGAAAAGAGACAACTAAGGTGGGACACCACAGAGGTCTGTAAAATCATGAATGGGTGGGCAAAGTGAATGAGGAAGGGTTATTTACCCTCTTCCACAATACAAAAGCCAGGAGTCACCCGATGAAATTAAATTAATTAATAAATTAATAGGCAGCAGGTTTCATACAAACCTTTTTTCATACAACGCACTATTAATCAGTGGAATGTGTTGCCAGGGGATGCTATAAAGGCCAAAAACATAACTGGATTCAAAAGAGAACTGGATAAGTTTGTGGAGGACAGGTCCATCAGTGGCTATTAGCCAAAATGGTAAAGGATGCAACTTTATGCTTTGGTAACATCATGGAAGCTTGCGAACAGGAGCAGTGCTGAAGGGACTTCCATCCTGTCACCAGTAAGAGCAGCTCTAACATCTGGAGCACTCAGCCAAATTAAGAATTGCCTGTGGACTGGCTATCATGAACCGTACATTTTCTTCATGCCACAAAGAACACGGGCTTCCAGATATACTGGCACCTGTATTTTGCTAAACAAACACTTTGTGTCCAAAATGTCAAGCCAAAGGTTGCTCCCGCCTTGCCCCAGGTACAAAATTATTTTAAAAAAGGAGAACTCTCACTTTCCTGAAAAAATAAAAATGATCTAACGTTAAAAAAGCAAACTATTTCAGTTGGCTACATCTTTCACTAATCGTAGAGTGAATTACAGTTTGTATTACAGCCTTAAACAAATAATTGAAATTCTGATTCATTCCTCAGCTCCAGGCCAACTGAAATAAAGAAAAAAGCACTGTCGATCACAGCAGCAAGCCAGCAACTTGAACCACCAACAGGGTTGGTCTGACGCACTTCATTAAGTTAATCCAAGCAGCCCAATGCATCTTTTGTATTTCTGTACTAATCTTAGGACAATGTGCTTTTCTTGGGCTCAGTAATAAGGAACGACCAGTAACCTCACCACCATAGCCTTTGCTCTATATTTAGCAATTTCACCGATCAGGAAATATAAACTGCAGACACGTCAATAAACATCCAATAGCTTCTCTTAAGTGCTACTATAAATTCCAATTAAATGCTTATTTTCTGTGTTCCATCAATCACCTCCCCTGAAACATTTCCACTTCTCCTCCCTGTGTTGGAAACAAACTCTTCACCAGGACTCTTCCCTCCCTCTTCTACCCTAGCTCCAACACTTCAAAGTGCAGACCTACAAACAAGTTTGCAGCTGTTGACTCCAGCGGGACAACGATAACTTACCTCTGGCTACAAAGGAGCTGATTTTATTGCAGGCAAGCAATTAAAGCACTCTCGCATCTCCACTAGATTTGGTTCCCACTAGCCAGTAAAGGTCACATCATTCTGCAAAACCTGCCTTCTACCTACACACATCCTTATGAACAACTGGCATGTGAGCTCACATGTGGTGATCTGAATGGTCTAAGTATCCAGTCTTCTGGGGACAGGGAACAGGTAGTTTCACAAATTTCCTCCACTTTCATATTGCACATTTCATGACTATATTTTAGTGCATTTAGTCTGGGCGAGAATAAACAGCTCAGCAACTCCTGTGCTCTAACGCTCTATTTCAACTCCCGTGTCAGCTGCATGGGCTCTGGAGGAAGTCAGACTTCACGGGGCCCAAGTGAGGCTGTGCTATCCTCCCTAGTCAGTGCCACCCTTGCATTTCAGGGACTTTTCTTTTTTTTTTTTTTCAAAGCATGAAGCAAGCTTTCAAAGAGGAGATTTGCTCCTGTGCAGTTCATCCCCTACAAGGACTGAGGCAGAGCATACTGTACCAGCAGGCTGCTGATGTCCTTTGTGAAGCCTCATCTTCACAGCCAGACAGCTTTGCTGGTGGATCTTTCGAGGACAATACTTCTTAGGAGTGAGGCACAATCTGCTAGAAGAGCCAGACTCAAGTCAGTCATCTGCCTCTGGGTTTTAGTTCAACTGAATTCCACGTTGCTAACTTAACCTCTCCCTCACCTTCTCTAAATAACTCACACTAGTTCTGAGACACCACATTGACTTCACTAATTCTCAGACGCTGATGTAGCATTTAAACAGAGGAAGTACTGGACAGAACCCATCTTTGATGGAAAGAGCAGCTGCTTATTAAGGATACGGCTGAATGGTTAAATCCTGCCTCACTCAGTTTCTTTCCATTCCAGCCTCATGAGCAAATTTCCCCAGATTTCCAGGTCTCAGAGACAAGAGCCACTAACTTCCTGCTGTTAAACCTTTATACCTTCACACCACGAAAAACGCTGGTTGGTGATAAAAACCAAGGTTAACAATTCCCACTCAAACTCTTCTTTGCAAAGAAGTCCTCCTCTCCCCCGCCCTACCCCAAGAATTCATGCTGCGCAGTCTTAGAACAGCAGACTACACCACACTGATCTTATGTCTAACCTGCTTACTCTCAGTTTACATTTAATGCATGCAAGGGATAAACAGAACATAACATTCAAGAAAATGTGTTTGTCTAGCACTCCCTACTCTGTTTTAGGCACAACGATACTTGCTGGGAAACTGACGGGAATCAGCAAGGAACTGGAGAGCAGCTATTACTAAATGCCAATGTATCAGTAACCCCATTTGCACACGGTCTATTACAAATTTGGGATCTTAAATTTTTTTCTTTAAAATGCTTTGCAGTTCCCTTTGAAGGATTACAATAGCTTTCTAAGTACCAAATTCATTATAAGACAGTTTTTAATTTAGAAGACTGTGTGAAGTTTGGAATCTACGTATTTATTACAGTTGTTTTCTCTATAAAAGCCTCATTATCTCACATGAAGCCAGACTATGTGATTCCCAAAATATCAGCCAAAGACATCAGGCCAGATCCTGCCCTGGGGCAATACCTACGTAACGCCACTCACGTTAGGCTGCCCAGGTGTAAATAAGGGTTCCCCTATGCAGAACATGCTTTAACCACTGTATGTCAGCTAACGTATGGCTCACTCACATGGAGTTAAAATGCAAAGAAAACTATTCTGTACAGACTTCCCCTGGATTCACGTCTAGAATCCAGTTCCTCCTCAATGGATTGAACCCTCCTTGTGTTTGAATATTTCTTGCAAAGGATCCTGGAGAATTTCCTTTGCTTGAACCATGTTGTATACAGTAGACTCTCGATTATCCAGGACTGGGTTAACCAGAAAGCGGATTAACCAGGATATCAAGAAAAAAAATACGCATAACTTGCAGGGCTGGCTCTGGCCTTGTTGCCACCCCAAGCGCGCGCACACACACAAAAAAAAACACCACCAGGGCACAGGGCAGCCAATGAACCACACCCCTTCCCCCCGGCACAGGGTGGCTGGTGAACCAACACCCCCTCCCCGTATTTCCTATGGATGGTGATTATCCAGGATTTTATTAACCAGGATTAATTTCTTCCCTATCATCCTGGATAATCGAGAGTCTACTGTACATTTGTTCTTGCACGGCAGCACTTCCGAGTGTCGTTACAGAGCAGGGGTGGCACAATTGTGGCTCTTTTACCGTTAAACTGCGGCTCACAGTGTCCCCACTCCCATTCTCTATCAGAGGTGGGGAGGGCGAGCTTGGGACCTCTGCCTTGCAGTAGGGTGGCCGAGTAGGGGCTTCTGCCCAGTGGACAGGAGAGTCTCAGGGCTTCAGCAGGAGCAAGGCTGAAGCCCCATCAGGCACACCTGGCTCTTCAACTTCCGAAGTCTGCTGTACGCGGCTTGGAGGATCAGTAAGTTTAGCCACTAGTTATAGAGGGTTGTTTGGGCCGAGTTGGCTTGATATGGTTGAAATGCATCAGAGAAGGGACAGCAGTTAAATTACTCATCTGTATACCCTTAACATTTTTAATAGGAGTCAGGATTTTATTATCACCATATCAACATATACCTTACTCTGACGAGGAGACATGCTCTTTTCCAAAGCTTTGGAGTTCCAAGTACAACTAGGATACGAGTCATTTAGTGCAGAATAAGTTCGGCCAGATCTCTGTAGTGTTGAAATGTAAACCACGCTGCAGCTATCCCATTGATTTGATGTGACAAACTCCACAGACAATGCTAACCACCTAAATCGCTTCTTTGTTCGTAACCTTGTCTCCTCCAGAGAGGCAAATCAATAAGGAAGATGTCGTCATAAATCATTTCATGCTTGTATTATACCACTATTTATCATACAAAATAACGCTAGTGTCTTTAAACAGCTGCACTGAAGAGATCAGAAAGAGAATCCGCTCTAGCAACATTCCATAGCACTTGGTCTGCTCTTACAACTCCAGTGACCAGTCCCCTCAATGCATAGCACACACAGCAGAACTGATAGAGAAGAAAAGCCAGTCGCACTCAACAAAAAGGTTAGTGGTTGAGCCGCTGCAGCAGTATATATGTATCTTTCCAGTTTAAATTCAAATACAGTTGTTTCCTGTCCAACTTTCTCGTGCACACACCAGGAGCTGTAAGAGCTATGCAGTAATCCTCGTTCATTTCAAACCACATTCCTTAGACTATCATCAGACACAGCACAAGAGACGTTGCCACGTTTGGCGACATTGCACAAGGATGTCTCACACGACTCAACATTCCCTTTAATGCTCTCAGTGATCCACTCAATATCATTGCTTAAGTGCACCTGAAATGTTAGATAAACACTATATTTATGCAACTGCTAGACCCTTTCAAACTTAACAGTTCTCTCCGTGGAAAAACAGAAGGCATACTATCTACAGCAGTAGTGTCTCTGTGTGCAAGCTTTCAAAAGATGACAGAAAAGAAATCAAAGTGCCAACACTTAAAGCAACCACCTGATAGCAAGTCAGTCGCTTTCAGTCGGCATTGGTGAAGAAACAGAATCTTCACTCTCTCTGCATACGTGGAGCTCTCATCTCTTCCTCTAACACCTCATTAACAAAGCTGAATGTAGGACTGTGCTGGAGCTATAGCCTATTAAAGACTCATGAGGTAATGAAACAATTGTTTATGCAACACAGATGTGAGGAAAGTAATAGCGCAGATAGCTGCTTGGCTGTTTTCGTGACGTTGCCTCTGCATAGCAAGGGGAAGGGTACAAATGAGCAGCAAAATGCAGGACTTGAGGGATCCGTCTGCACCCTGTAACTTTCAAATACTGTTTCAAAAAGGTTTGTGGCCAACAACATGACTCCTACAGTTCTGTAGGGACAAAGCACAGAGAGTGGCTTGGTAAAGAACCCCTTTCCCTCCCTCCTGAACTGCCTCGTCCTGACTGCACCAGTGTTTGAAGTATCCCATCGCTCAAAGACCAGGCAGTGTGTCTTGCATGGGCAACAGTGAAATATGAACTACAGTGAACTAAGCAAGCAGCCTACACAGGAGTTTTGATGCTAGTAAAAGACAGGGGAGATGTCTAGCCTACATCTTATGCTGGGCTTTAGTTGTTCGATGCTCCATCTCCTGTTATTCCTAACAGGAAGTATCCTCTGTTGCACACTAAATATTTAGTGCTAGACATTCAAAGGGTTATCAACAACAATAAATAATGCCTTCTTCTAGGGTCAGAAAAGTTAGCAATGGAGATGCATACAATTTCCAATTCCTTAAAGGCAAACAGACCTGTATTGTCCAGTTTTAAACAACGTTCTCAACATAACTGTTCCTAGTGCGTACTGAAGCCACAGCTGCTCACTTGACCTATGAAGCCAAGTTCTTATTTCCCATTAGCTCTGCAGAGACAATACTGCTCTGGGAGATTGAGCTGGGTTCTAGTCCAAAATCACTAGAAATCAAATTCACCACTGTTATGTCTTCAGCGACCAATCAGAACAGGAGGATTTTCAGATTCTACATAGTTTGTGGCACCAGCAGCTAGAAAAAATAATCTTTCAACTTGTACGCTAAGATCATTAGCCCTGGATTCATTGAAGGGGAATAAAAACAAAACCTATCATCATTTTTACAATCCTGTTACTGACTATAATTCACTTTAAAGGGTGTCCATTGTGAGAAAAACGCTAGTTTCTACAATAATTTTAGCATGTAGAACGATCCAGCATCAACAACATAAAATTGAAAAAAGAATTATCTTCCAGACTCCTTGAAAGAGGCTGTGAACAAATTCAGATATTTCTTTAGCTTTTCACACAATTCTAGCCTTTCTATCCTCACAAAAACACTTGGGACAAAAATGACACTTTCCTTAAAACAGCCTGTCTGGTCAAGACAGAAATTACAAGACCATGACACAGTCAATGAAAAGATTTTCCTCACAGAAAAGTACTGTTGAAATTCTGGGAACTGAAGTACCTTTGCTGCTGGATTGTGTTAAGTAATAGCTCAGAACATTTTACTTGATAGCTAACAGAATAAATAGATGCTACATTAGATTACAGCAAACACGTTCTAAGACCTGTCTTGTCTACAAGGTAGAGTGGTGAACGTACTTAGTCAAAATCTTCCTTCACGTGGCTTGTCTGGTTACCATCTTGCCCTGCGGTAGATGATCATGTGCCATTACCTCCTGCCTGGTGTGGCACACTAAGTCAACGCTGGCATCACAACTCTGCCTATGTCCCATTCTTAGGAGAGCTCATCGAAAGCCCAGTTAGAAGTAGCATAAATTTTTCAGTTAGGCAGGCAAGAGGACAAAACTCCCTATGGTTTCTGTTCCCTAACGACTAAAATCATGTTCCAGACAAATGGCAGATTCTTCTGCCTGTCCCAGTAAAGACCCTAGCAACTGGAGGACTATGGGGAGTTATGTAGCATAGATGCTTGAAATCCCACCCAATAAAACTTCAGCTAAATTGTGAAACATTTATAGGCACGGTGGCTTTTGAGGTCAGTGGTAACTGCTCTAACTCTCTCTGGGATAACACATAAGACCTTAGCTAATATGAAATAAAAAGCTATTTAAGAAATGGAATTTTACTGCAGGCTAAGAGCAGCTTGAATTTGCTCTAATTACAAGTTCCTTCAGGTGCGTCTGGATCACAGCGATCATTAAAAGTCAATGGTGGACATTGCAGAGAAGGCCAAACCTGAATAAACCTGTTTTCCTAGGAAAAGGTGAATTTGTCTCAACAAAATAGTATTACTTTACCATTGATCTTCTCTCGCCTCCTGGGGTCCCTGAAAACCAAGGGAGAGCTATGCAGAAATTAACCTCTCAAAATTCCTTGCAAAAAAATGCTACATAAAACTATTCTGTAAGCCATAAAGACCAAAAGTTGTCATGGCTTCACTGGCACCAGGAGTCAAGGCATCATGCTTTAAGAATGCACAATGCAACATGTCTATTTTAAAAATGTAGATATAGCTTGTATTCCACATTTACAGTTGTTGGTGAATTTTAGCAGAGTATTTTGCTGTGCTTCCCACCTTTGTAGAAGTATTGCTCCTGTTTTACAGGAAAGAGACTGGAGCCACAGATGTGAAGTGCCTTTCGCAAAGTTACACAACAAGCCGAAGGCAAGGCTGGAGCTAGAACCAGATCCTCTAACTGCCCGCTGCTGCTTTAACCAGGAGAGAGAGCATTGCATTTCCCCTCCGTCACCAGTCACACAGCACCAGAATAAAAATAGACAGCAACACTGTAAAAAATCACACTTTACCAAGACTGAATATACATCAGGTTTACAAAGTGTAGCTTAACCACAGCACTTCAGGTTGCGGAGAAGGCAAGTTAAACTCCCGGCATGGTTTTTGCTCTGAAATGGCAACTTGCACCTTTCTCCGTGGTCTCTGGGGAAGAACGTCTTTTTCATGCACACGTCTATTCACACACAAATGAAAACACTTAGACAAGATTTTAATAGACAGGTTGGTTAATAAACCTGTATCTTAAACTCCTCCTCCTGCCCCAAATCACTTGTGTACAGGCTGCTCAGACAAAGAAATCCAGGCGTGAGGCCTCAATCGGTTTCTATGGAAGTTATTTTTAACAGCACAAGGGCCCTGTTGTGATCTCATTGTATTGTCAGCCGGGGGAAAAAAAGTGGCAGGTGCACACAAGGAGCCTGTCTGGACAAAAATATCTCCTCAAACCACCTTTTAAATACACCCCCAAGTAGGATACAGCCTCTATAAAGTCAGAAAGAAGAAACATTGTATTTGAAGGTTGTCAGTTCATCACATTTTAATTAAAAACTCTCCTTGCTAGTCTTCTACTGTCTACCACCATGAAACTCTGCGCGTTGTGATTCAAAGAATTCCGTCACAGGTGAGCAGATTGAACCTGCCAGCTCTAGGATCCTCAAGTTCAACACCTGTGAGATGGGAATGGAATCCTTTTCTTGAGGAACACACTGAGCTTTTCATTGGGCAGCAGGCTGCATTTCCAGCGTACAGACACACGTGCAATCGGAGGCTGAGGGGTTGGAAGAGAACAGCACTAAAAAAATTAATATTTTTAAAAGGTGTCATGTTCTCCCCAATAATCTAGCTACAGAGAAACAGGGCAGAGAATCTCTGTACAGTAATTAATGCTGCCGGAGTGCCAACAATGTTAGCCATTGCAGACAGCCGAGCCCTACCCAACTATGCGAAGATGGCATTTCGACTCTAAAGCCAGACATTTCAAACCTGACAGTTTAGTCCCAAGGTAAAACTCCCATAAGACGCGGGGAAAGTTGATGGTATGAAGACAGCGCCCTTAAGAGCACAGCTCTTCCTTTCCAGGAGACAGGTAGAAAACCATTCCAAAGCATCTCTAATTACTCATCCAGTTATTACCTACTGGTTCAATTTAGCAGCCACTGGCTCTCTACAACTTACAAGTGACAGTAATCACAGCTGGCAATTTTAACCCAAGCCCTGCACATCATTCTGAATTAGCAAGTAATGCTGCAAGAGAAGGAAATCCTTGTGCCTTCCACTGGCTGAAACCTAAGAAATAAACCATAATTTAACCAGCAGAATTTCCACTTCACCCCATGTAGTTCCCATCTGCAGCTGGAAAATGACAGCAAATTAAATTACAACAGCACATTTCCAGCTACTCTACCGATGATGCCGTTAATATTCCAATGTACAGAGTGTTATGGTATAAAAATATCCAGCAACTTCTTACTCCACCTTTCCCGTCTGTGTGGCATCTCTTCATGTCAAATCTGTTGACTTTACTTACAAGCCAAGTTTTTACTCCTATCAATGACAGAGGAGCACATTGGAAATGTTATCCCTTGTGTATTATCAACAAAGCAACCAGCAAAGTTCTGAGCTGCAGAAAGAACCCTGCTGAATTATTCTGAGCAAGTTCAAATTCGCAGAATGGGCAGTTTAAAAAGTAGTTTGGATTTATAAATGGAAAAATATTGCTAATGAAGGTCACCAAGAGAAAATTAATAGCAGGCCCCCATATTCTGATTGTCAATTTCCTCCATAAACTTTGAACTCTTTCCAGAGTGCGGCAGCTTTATTGACACGTCTGCCTTTGGCTCTCATACCAAGCAGCAGCCTCCGTTTCTCTCTATTCCCAACTCGACGGGAAACAGCCGGGTAATATGCATTAGTGGGGGCTGGCTGGAAAATGAAGGTGAAGGAAAGAGCTTGGCAATACAAATAATGATGCTATTATTTCAGGCAGCAATGAATCAGCAGAACCACCAAACTACCCTAAATATTTACTCAGACAATTAGCACCACTGAGAGTGCCTTTCCTTTGAATCTCTAAGCAGTTCCATAGGGAATAAGTTAGTCACAAGTTTAAATGAAACATACGGTGTAACCCAGATACAGTCCTACATCTGGACTCAAGAAACTACGTTTCAAATGGAGTTTCTATTTCTGAATTAGTGCACGGTGGTTTCTTTGCAGTACATCTTTCAGCAAAGAGTTATAATTAAGACAGCTTTATGCAAAAGATACAAAGTGAATATATGCCAATATTTTGCATGCAAACTTTCAAAAGATTTTTAAAATATCCTTCTGAATAGTTCCGAGAAAATTCTACTCTCTGGTGCTTCAATGAGAAGCAACAGATGGACCCATGATTTGGTTACAAAACAGTTGCGTTATTAAAAATAGTGACAGCTTCTCTTACGTCTTTCAATAGTTCTTGCTGAGGCTTTGTTATAAAGCAGAGGTGGCTTTTTGAGGGAAAAAAAACATCAAAATATCCGAGAATAAAAATATTCCTTCACTGGCCAGGGTTTTGTTTTTTAAACAAAGCAGTTCAAATCTCTGTTGACTAAGTTAAGGCTATAAAACAAAGCAATTAAAGATCTGATTGAAAATTCAGTCCGGGTTCAAACATCTTACTGACTCTGACTCTGTATCCTGCTTGCTGTCCATGTATGTTCCTGACTCCTTTACTCCTCTGTAGGCAAGAACTCCTTTCTTCAAGTAAAAAGCTTTCTTTGTGAAATCCACTCACATTAAAGTGTTTACTGATAAAATGATTCTACAGAGCAGACAAGTCAGTTCAAAATAAACACTTAGAAAATTGACAGGATGTTTCAAAGATAAGAGATAAATTTGTCAAAAAGGCGTAAGTGCCTTCAGGAGCCGACCTCTGATCTTCAAAAGTGGCACTTAGGGTGACCAGACAGCAAATGTGAAAAATCGGGACTGGGGGATAGTCCTGATAGATATAGGAGCCTATATAAGAAAAAGACCCAGAAATCGAGACATCTGGTCACCCTGAAGGCACCTGACCCAAAAATTGCACTGAAAGGTATTGGCACTTTGGCTCTTCAATGCGCAAGTTCACTTTTAAAGATGGGCATTAGGCATTTTTGAAAGTGTTACCCAAAGTTCTTAAACATTTATGCAACAATATTTTGAAGATCTATCATTCAAGCAATTTGAGTTATAACCACCCTCTCTTCAAAACAGTACAGTTTGCAAAAGGTTTGAGAAAGATTAGGCGTATACCCAAAATACCTTGACCAATTTCCTTCAACTGTTCAGAAAATTTTCTAAGATTCAAATCACAAGTATTTCAGACTGTGTCTAAAAGAAGAGTATCCACAAGGCTTACAATCAAAATCTTATTTACAGCCGTAACTATAAAACTGCTACCAATCCATCCACCGAAAGTCTCAACAATTAACAATTACCTCGGAAGTGTATCTTCTACAATAAAGAGGACAGGCATAAGGTCGATACAAGGAAAGCAAGGACTAGAGAGAAAAGGAATGAAGGAGGAAGTTTATTTCCACCAGGAATAGATGTTATCTGGAATAAAGCTACTTAAATAGTTACAATGAGGAGTCAAGGTATGTAAGCAAAAAAGATGAAGGCTAATAGAAAAGAAGAAATGTACCTAACAACATACCTGTTATTCTAAACAATCCTATATGTATATATTGAATACCTCTCTACGTCAAATAGGTCCAGCAGTACCCAAGGCAATATTACTTTGCTAGAGGTAACTATTACACTTTGGAGCACAGGATGTGAGAATATCAAGTGTGGACAGCTGACTGTGAAACTAAACCAGATGGCTATTTGCATATTTCCGTGGTCTGTGAAAGAAATGAACTTGTGTACATTTTGTGGCTATTATACATGCTACATGTTGTGCAAAAGCCATATTAAATGTAGGTAACAAAAACCTATTTTAGTGTCATCTGGAGAAGTAGATACAACTGGCAGGTCAAAAGTGCATGTGCAGAATGTAAAGCTACTTCATTCAGTTCATAGCTAATCTAGGTGCAGTTGGATGCTAGATTACGTATTACCTGACTGCGTGCTCAAAGAAGGTTGCTCAACACACCAGAAAGTCTTTCATCTGGACTTGGTAAGGAAGCAGGATGGTGGTGGGGGTCACAATATGATACTGTTCATAAATATTCATTTGAGATATGAGGAGCAAACAAAACACATAACATACATAAAAAAGATTTTCTTAAAAAAAGATTTAATAGATAACAGTAGTCCCAATGAAAACAAAATTAAGTACCTGCATAAGTGTTTGTAGGATCAAAGTTTTAATTAAACAAATAGCAGTTTCAACCACCCTGATAAAGCTAGTCATTATTCTCTTTGTCAGGGATAAATTAGGTACTCAATTTTGCCAATTTTTTGTTTAAGATTGGCAGCTCAGGCAAAACAGTAAATGAATAGGAAAACCAGGTAGGTTTATATAAATTTCAGAGACAGAATAAAAGCTTCGTTTCCCTGAGTAAAAGTTATTTGGCACTATTATTTTGCAATAAGACACTCAAATGAAGAACAGCAGGGGTTCCCGCTTCCATAAATTGCGGGAATGGTTTAAAAACCCATTAAAATATGAAAAACAAAAACACACCAGCTCATCACCAACTGATTTTAATATCTTCATAAACGAGCACTGACTTTCCCATGCGCCTGTTAGTCATCTCTCTCTCCACTGACCCTTGTTCTCCAGGATAAACACAAATCCGGTTACAAAAATACAAACCTACACCATCACAGAATGGCAAGTGGGCTAATCATTGCAAATGAGATGTCACTCACTACTACAAACTATTCAGTTGTGGTATCTGTTTCCAGACATTACACCAGTGCCTACTAATGCGACCATAATTAAGGCAGCATTAGCATTTAAAACACCCTGGAAAAATCATGTATTCTAGAACTAACAGTTAGGCCTAGGCCAGAAGTTGTCAAAGTTTTTCACAGGATAGACCACGTCTGTCACTGCACTCTAATACCTGGCAGCTAGGATGGGAAGCTCTGCTGTAGGGCAAGCCAGAATCTCAGAGACCAAACCACAACCTTTGAGGGCCACAGCCAGAGAGCAAGTCTTTCAAGTACCATCGACTACTCTACAGTAGTGAAATGTCCATATGTTTGGACTTTTGGATCCCATGTCAAAGATATTTCAATAGTCTCTGGTTTGAATCCAGTTCAGGGAAGTGGTGACCGAAAGATGGCCTCACACACCATCTGGCACCTGTTCAGCGTCTATAAAACAACTAAGTGGTTTCAAACTGGTTCCTAGTGGGTAGGTGCCCACAGTCACAAACCACAATCACAACTGGTGCCCTTGTTTACAGTTCCAGCAGATGACCAAATCCATGTAGAATTATAAATAGTAGCTCATGAACCGCCCCACCGCCACCCGACACACACATATAGCCTCGTCCCTGAATTTTGGCATGGAGACCAAAGTACTTCCCCACTCCCAGAAGTAATCCCTAGGGCAAGGGGAGAGAGTGTCTTACAATGGTAGTATGAGGAAACTTGCACTGTCACTGCCACTTCTTTGGAGAGAGGACATCAGTTCATTCTATCATCAAGCCAGAACCTTTCATTAGCTCTAACGTAGACAAATGTTTTTGTCCAGAATTTGGTCTAAACACTTATGCAAGAAGCTGGAAAAAATAGCAGAAATATTGGAAGTGTCATTCAACAACAACAAAAAAAAAAAAAAAAAAAAATCAGACCTCTGTCCAAACATCTTTACTTGCAACCCTAACACCCTGTTCCTGTAACACTCCATGTGCAAAGGGTCCCTGCAATCGCACTGAACTCCATTTCCTTTCTGCAGACACAGAGGTTTGCCTGTGTGCATCCCACTGCAGGACCAGGGCCTAAGATTGTTATGACTGAAACAGATTAGAGACAAAGTTATGTTCCTCTAGGATTTCAGCTTGTTTACTTTGTGCATTTGACAGCATGCTGTAGCTAGTCAGTTCCACCGTTTCCCTGTTGTCTTTCATAGAGCAAGAGAAGAGAAACATTGCAAAGACTAGGGCAGCAATTTTAAAGACAAAATATGTCAGGACATATTGGAAGCCGGTGTAGTACCGGAGATGAATTTTAATATTTTTTTAAAGTACTAGATTCCAACTTGACAGTAACCCTTTAACTCTGGGATGTTATTATATATATATAGTCATTCTTCACAAGCATTTTAGAACGTGTAACACACACTGCCACACCACTTTGGAAAGGAAGCAATCTTTGTCATCACTTGGGAAGTGAAAGAATGATCATATAAAATGCTAATGGACCAGAGAATGCCCATAACTTCATCAAGTCCTGTGGGTAATATTGACACCTATTCAAACTCACACATGCAACAGCAAAACAGTGTTCCCACAAGAGATTATTTTGGTTTTAGAAGATCACAACTATTAACCCAATTCTCCGCTCTTATTACCATACAGGCTGATTGCAAATACGGTGCAACATTCACACTGCAGTGGAATTGTCTGGAATCGGATGTTATCTGGATGAACAACTGACCTGTTAATGGAAGCAAGACAAAAGCATGAACTATATGGAGTCCACTAAAGTAGTGGGGACAAGCTGACAAGTTATGCAATTAGATTTGGAAGGGGACAGGGAGAGCAATTATCCTCCAGAGTTATCAAAGTTTTTCCAAACTGATCGCTTTAGAACTAACAACATATTAATGGATGCATCATCCAGCCAAGCACGCCTCATTCACATGTAATCTTACCTTTCTGATTTTGTTTCTTAGACATCCCTGCGTATTTGTTTTTACGGTCAATTAATTATATGAGGGGGAAAAACAGTCCTCCCACCGAATAACGTGGCTGACAGCTGCAATCCACACGTCGTCTTGTATCAAACAGGAAATGGGAAATATCTGGTTGGGATGGCAAATGGAGTTAGTCATCAAAAATTCTGCTGACTGAACAGCAAAGCGCTCTAGGCTCCTTCCTCTGAACACCAACTTAGCAGGATGCCTGAAGTGGCAGCTTACATTGTCCACAGATTCTGAAAGTAAAAAAAGAGAAAGGAATTAAGTTAAAAACCTCCCACTGTATCAGCCATGTCCGTACAGGAACTCTTCTCACAGGGTACTGGGCTCCTCTGGGCAATGCTTTTTAAAAATAACATTTATGGTGCTCAAAGGGCACTGTAAAACTACCAGTACAAAAAAAAAATAGATCTAAACACAAAGCAGCGAGGTCTCTAAAGACTTTGCCTTGTGTTTCTGCAATCTTGCAGTTCTGGAATTCAGAGTTAGTGTAGCCTTTACAAGACAATTTTATTGAAGCACAAAAGCACTACGGCCAATTTATGACCCATTATAAAGACAGCTGTCTAAACTGATATTAGCATGAAGATTACATTTCTGTATGCATGGTTCATTATGCAAGGGACAAAGAGCCCCAATTCCTATATTAAACAATAAAATTTGCAGAACTTTCATTCAGAAACCTCTCTTAATATTAAGTAGTGTTAGCATGTTCAATTTGAGCAAGGCACAAAATTACTTTGCTTTGGCTTTTCTCTAACCACACCCATATTTCAGCAAAGAAAACTACAGCAATTGACTAAAGCAGGAATGATTCTCTCTGCATTGCATTTTTTTTTAAAGTTGAAGAACTGAAGAGGTCACATAAGTTATTGTTCTTGCTCCCATTAATTAGTGCAGGAGCCTTGATAGCAGTCACCACAGTCATGGGAAACAAAGAACAACAAGGTACAAAAAAAAGAGACTAATAAGGAATTCTCTTCTATAGCAAATTGACCCAGCCCTGCTGAGCCAGCCAGCCCCACTAAAACCTTACAGTAAACCCCTGCTTAGACACGTGTGCCAAAGTCATTCCTGGGATATGGTTTACACATGCAACACCACTAATATAATACAAAAAACTAGTAACATTGGCCAACTGAACGTTAGCAGATTCCTATAACACAGGTGTTTATACAAATGTATTTGATTTATAAATGAAGTATTTGCTATAACTAAAACTTTCCAAGCTAAACTATACAAGTGTTCAAAACACTTTTTACTTCTAGTCACAGAATTCAAACATACTTTTCACAATCACAAGACATAAGCTCTCAGATACAGAGGAAGTTGCTAGAATACAATAAAGGCTCAATGTATTTTGAAAGCTGCATGCATAAGAGAGCTATTTTACCTGTCAGCAAAGCTCTTGGAAGGAAGAAAGGAAGGAATACAAACTCCTGTCTTGCTGCCTTCAGCTCTTGGAATTAAATAACGCAATTGGTTAGGTTCTGGTGCATTGAGGCACACCCCACCCATTAAACTTGGTGTTTGTCAAATGAAATTCAGAAAATGAGATTCCCCACAAAAGCCAGGAAATTCAGTGAAGGACTAAATCTTCAGTATTTGGATAGAACAAGGGAATCAGCTCAACTTTTTCCTACTGCCAGCACCTTCCAAAAAGCATTGCTTGTAGAAACCCTGTCAAAGCTCAAAACAGATGTGCTCTGGATCATAAGAGTACATGTAAGTTTCATTTCCCCACCCTCTTGCTATTCCCTGGCCCTGAGCAGGCAGTACTGTCAATGATACAAGGACCCTGCTGCTGGAAATACTAGAACTAGAACTGAATTGCTGTGCATATTGAGATAATGCCTGTCCAGAAGAAGGATCGTGGTATATGTACGCACTTGTGATCACAGAACTAGTACCCAGAAATCTATTTTTGTAGGGTCTTTCAGGAACATAACTATAATGCAAGGTCTTATGCAACATTTACATTTTAGATAACAAAACACCTTCTCTGATTCAGAGTAGTGCATGAAAGTACACAGGTAATTTTAAATACAGAAGCAACATTTATCTATAGCACCTGACCAGAGGTGAACTAGGGGTTTGTGGGGCCCTGGGCCAAAGCAAATGGGAGCCCCTCACCACCTCTTCTGCCTGCAGTCCCTTCCATGTCCTTTCCCTCCTCCTGGGGAGCTGGGTGGCAGTGTGGAGGCAGAGCACATATGGGCACAGGGGCACCCATTTTTCCATGGGGCCACCAACTGGCTGGAGGCCCTGGGCACAGGCCCCACTAGTCCGGTGGTTAATCCGCCACCGCACCCGACAATCCCTTTAACTGAATCCCCTTGCTTTATGGGATTGTCTCAATCTTGATTATTTTTTTAACAGTACTTTTGACTGTGGATTTTCTATGAATGCAAATTCCTAGACAGTAAATGGCTAGAGAGATGTCTCATTCAGACAAAATATAGCAGCAATACATTTAAATAGCCTAATGTATTATATGCTTCTCTAATGTCTTTTATCTGAGGATCTCAAAGCACTTTGCAAAAGTTAAGCCTCTCCAACTGTGAGATGAGTTATGTCTTCATTTCAAAGAGAAAATAAAAATAATTGCAGTAATTAAGTATTGGAAAAAACAAAAGCAGTTACCAGCAATTACAAGTTATTCTTTACCAAGCCTGACAATATCATAGAAATGATACTCTAGTAATGGATCAAAAGAATAAAGTCATTGATAAACCCGATCAGCATTAAGTGGCTGGCTATTATATTATCGAGGAGGGAATCAACGGTACATTATGAAACGAAACTGCCAGGGTGGAAACATAACTTGGACAATCGGAAGCAACTTCAGCTTATGTTAATATGCAGTTTCATAAAGTTGTGCAACATTCACAACCAGATGCCTTGTAAATAACTGACCAGCAGGGAAATTGCAACATGGTTCTTAGATGAAAGGCTTAGATAAATCACTTTTGTTTATAAAAACAATGTGGAAACATCCCTTTAAATTCCAAGACTGGTAAAATAAGCAAAGGGTGGTATAAGTTAAAAAAAAATTGCAAAGGATAGTGTTGTGAAAAGATATCCCAACACCTAAAGAAAAATCTGTATAAAAACAGATTTCAATAAAATCTGTATAAAAACAAATATTAACCTTTAAAAACAGTAAGAAACAATTTAAAAAATAAATTAATATCTGATTTGTTGGATTTTAAATAACTCCATTCTTAAATTTAAATCCACAGATTATGTAGGACCTACAAAGGAAAGACCACAATAATTTGTGCTTCTTTTTCTGGTTCCACAGCACTTAAGCTATTCCCAGAGTTGTGCAGTCATTAGCTGATTATATAACATAGGATGTGAAAAAGAAAGAAATTAGTGTTTCTAAAGTAGCTTGAAATGTAGAAGTAAAAAACCCACAGTGTTTTCCAAACGGAATAACAAGATGAGCAGGGATATATTTTTCAAGCTTTTTTACGCCTTTATTGTAGGAAGTACCAACTTAAAAATACACTCATCCATAGTCTCTTTTAAGAATACTATGCTAATAGTCTAGGATTGATAATTAGTCAATATTTAAACTCACTAGCTAACCTAATGTTTGCCAGGAGAAAAACTAGCTACCTAGTGAAAGCTTTGTGTGGATTATCTATTAAATAAACTACAAAAGTTGCTTCTGCTATCCAGAAGCCTAAAGGACAAATCTGCTACTTAGAAGGATTTTTACAATTTTTATGCTGGGATTTCAAGCAAGTAGTGTTTATTTTTTTTTCTCTTGAGCTTAAACAACATAATTTGTGCTACACAGTAGCATCTGGCTAATTGGCTTTTGAGTAAAGTAGTCCCTTACCAAGCTATTTTAATCTTGTTGATCAAGCACGCAGAAGTCTTTGTGATTCTACACACAATACCACTGCACTAGGATAAATCTTTCAATTTGTAATTTATAATCATTCACAAAAAGAAACTATTTCCAAAATACCAGGGTGACTACAATCAGCAGAGGGCCCAAAACACAAAGATGTTTATCCAAAACATTATGCACCTTGCCTTTGTAACACATACACATGGACCCTGGATTAAAGATCAGTTAAATGCCAACTACTAGAAATGCCCCCAAATTAACCTAGGAATCCAAAGTATCATATTTTGTCTTACCACAAAGAATACATAGAACATTAACATGTTTCATATACCTGCTAGTGTAGGAATACTGAGAATAATTAAGAATACTTAAAAAAAATTAAAGTTTTCTTTTTTGCTGTCTCTCTGCAAAAAACCCTGCCTCCCAGCTGAGAGCATTCACTTTGTCGGCCTGTACTGGGTCCTTGACACTTCCTCTTTAAACAAAAGCCAAAAAAGCCATAGAATTCCAACTGCCAGCATCAGGAAAGCTAGACACAGGCCTCCATCGTGCCTCTTCGAAGACGTTTAGCTTTTCTGCTCCGGAAGAGATTTAAACCTGGTTTGCAGGCTAGTGAGTCCAGATGGCCCCCTTCACACACTAACCTGAACGTGCTCAATGTTTTGATGATAGCAGGTTGGCTAGAATGTAACAAGTGGGTGTAATATACAGACACAGGGGAGTAGGAAGAGAGAAGATGGCGAGAGCAGCAGGACACTTGGTTGTGGATGTGCAGGATGTGCAGTATAAATCACACCTATTAACGCCCTCAGGAGTCCTTTCCCGCTGACACCAGTGCCCGTAGTCTCCTCTTTGATGTCATTGTAAATCCCCCTCATAACCCCCGTTCAGCCGGTCTCCCCAACTCCTTGCTGTGTTGTCCTCCATGTCTCTCACCTCTTCTCTCTGCTCTATCACAGCCACCAAGATCCCCCTGACCTTCCCCAACAGGACCACTCTGCCTGCTCTCTCCCAGAATCACTCTCAGCTGGGCGACCCCCTCTCCTTTCAACCTCCAAGACCCCCAAGGCCTTCTCACTAGCACTGCTCTGCCTGCTCTCCTCCAGCATCACTCTCTGCGCCCCCCTCCTATCACCCTCCCAGACCCCTCCAAACCTTCCCCCCAGCATCACTCAGCACCCCCATCACCCCATCCTGTCATCCTCCCAGACCCCCCCAAAACCTTCCCCCAGCATCACTCTCAGCGCCCCCATCACCTCCTCCTGTCACCCTCCTAGACCCCCCAAACCTTCCCCCCAGCATCACTCAGCGCCCCCATCGCCCCTCCTGTCACCCTCCC
>ML677402.1:880642-899500 GCA_007922305.1 Dermatemys mawii
GAGAAGGGGGGGGCGGGGGCCCGCATCGACCCCGGCTAGAGCCATCGAGCCCAACCAACCAATGGGAAAAGGACTCCGGAGACACTCAGCCAATGGCGAGCGCGAGAGACAGAGACCGAGGGGGCGGACAGCGAGGCCAACCAATGGCGGCACGGGACACCGAGCCCCGCCAGCCAATAAAGAACGGCGAAGGGCCGAGCCAAGGCCCACCGGCCAATTGGACAAGGAGAGGCTCCCTCGCGGAGCCGCCTGTGCGCCGGAGCCAATGGACAAGCAGAGCGCTCGAGCCAATGCGGGTAGCGAGGACGCCTCATGAGAGGGGCGCGGCTAGAGGCAGCCGAGGACCAATCCAACAGCGCCCAGGAGATACCTGGCTCCACCCGCTTTTCCCACCGGCTAACGCCGATGGCGGAGCCGAGCTAAGCCGAAAATTGCCGAAGTCGCCGCCGCGGACCAGGCGGAAAGAGCCGAGCTCGATCCGGAAAGTGCCGAAGGTGGGAGCTGGCCTCAGCACTGATGTGCCAAGGCTGGAGCCTGGCGGGGAGCCGGGGGGTGGGGACTGCAGACGACTCAGGGGTCACTGGTCCAGGGGGATCCTGGGGTCACTGGTCCAGGGGGCCCTGGGTCACTGTCTGGGGATCCTGGGGTCACTGGTCCAGGGGGATCCTGGGGTCACTGGTCCAGGGGGCCCTGGGTCACTGTCTGGGGGCCCTGGGGTCACTGGTCCACAGGGGCCTGAGCTCTGGGGGCTCCTGAGCTCTAGAGTCTCTGGTCCAGGGTGGCCCTGCACTATGGGAGGCCCTGTGGTCACTGTGTCCCCATCTCCAGGGTCCCAGCCTGTCCCATGCATGGTCCCTACTCCCATGGGAGGCCCTTGGCTCTGGGGTTGCTGGGCACCCTTCTCCATGTCCCATGCAGAGGGCGTGGTCCCCACCTGGAGTCTCTGTTCTGTCAGCGCCAGGGTCCCACGTCCCAAATAGCATCCCCAGCGCCACGTTCTGCCCAGACTTTCCACCCACAGGCTCCCACCTCCGCCCTCCTCCACGCCCTCAGATCTGGCCAGAGCAGGCCCTTCCTGTCCTGGGCTGGATGGGAACTAGGGACCCAGCTGCCAAAGGCTCCATCCCCTGGAGCCCATCACCCCTTCCCCGAACATGTGACCCAGCCTGGTTGACGCATCACGACACAGGCCAACCCCGAACCCCCACCCCCGCTCCTCCTGCTGATCCGTCCTTATTCCTCAGAGCAGCCTCAGCCCAGCTTAGGGCTTTATTTCCTTTAGATCAGGTTCTCCGCTTTCCACCTGCGGCCTGATGCCGACACCTACTGGGCACCCAGGGCATCACCACGACGTCAAATAACAACGTACCCTTCCTGCATTCAACCCAAAGGGATTCCCGGGTGCTGTTTATTAGTAGGATGAGTGGCCGGCGGGCCCAGCCCAGAGCAGAGCTCGGCGCTGTCCAAACATGGAGTAAAAGCCAGTCTCCAGAACCCCCAGTGTCGGTCCGAGAGCAGTCGTCAGTGAGACGTGACATTGTCGGGCTTTGGTCCCAGCCAGGTGTGGGAGCTGCTCCTTGGCCCAGGTCCCTTGGAACAGTTCAGAAAGGCCCAGGAGCAAATCAAACCCAGGTGCATGTTTTCCTCATTGCTTATAAAACATGCCAATGCACCACCCCCAACATGTCGCTCAGCAGGGAGGGGTTGTCGGCAACCAAACAGCATTATCGGTCCCTGGCCTGAAGAGCGGGCCGTCTACACAGACAGAGTGGGAAGGAAACAGGGATCAAATGACGTGCCCAAGAAGTTCAGCGGCAGAGCGAGGACGAGAACCCATGTTCCTGGCTCCCAGGCCAGGGTTCCCGCTAAGCCCTCAGAAATTACCCAGGAAAACCCAGCTGTATTCCATGCCCTGGGCCCGATCCCCAGTCCATTTTTCTCAATGGGAGCATCGGGAGGCTGAGCACTGTTGGCCATTTCACTGAGGCTCTTCTGGTAATTTGCCGTCCCCCAAGCCGGATTTCTGATAAGCCCCTGCCCATCTCAGCCACCTTCCATCCCTGGATCTGAGCACCTCAGACCCCACCTGGGGACCAGGCATTGGCCTCTTTTACAGAGGAGACACGGAGAGGAGGCTCAGAGCAGAACTAGGAACAGCTCCCAGGAAGGCTGATGGCCAGTGCCCTTCTCACAGGCAACGAGTTGCCATCCAGTGAGCCACCTCCCCCACACTCCCCACTCCAGAAGAGGGAGGGGGGAAGCACACAGCCAAAGCCCCTCTCTTGCTGCCCTGTGCAATGTGCCAGCCCAGTGTCCTGTCCGTCCCGCCACAGCATCAGGATTGAAAGGAACCTTTGAGGTTCCTGCCACTCAGCTGGGCTGTTTCCCTCTGCACCTGGCTCGCTGTTTTGCATTTCCCCTCGGCTGGTCAGTTTCACTTCCTGGTCCTCATGCCCTTCCCCCAGAAGTGCTGGGAGGCGGGAGGAGAAAGCGGGCAGGAAAGCCCCTGTTGCAAAGCTGTGAGAGGGGGCAGCAGCTTGGCCTCCCCCACAAAGGCTGCTGCCCGTCAGGCGGGCTTGGCTTTCCTGGGCTGCATAAGGCTCTTGTAGGCTGCCTGCACCTCGATGAACCGTCTCTCCGCCTCCTCCGCCCGATGGCGGTTGTGATCCGGGTGCCAAAGCTTCACCAGCTCCCGGTAACTCTTGTGAATCTCCTCCACGGGGGCGCCGTCCCGGAGGCCCAAGACCTGAGGGGTTGCAAAGAGAAATGACCCCACTGGACCGGCAGCGGGGGAGGGCTGCCGAGGGCCTCCGAGCTCTGGGGCCTTCCCCAGGGGGATTGGGAGGGAGGCTAGATTCAGACTGGAGACACTACAGATCCAGGAACTGGGTCCTGGGCCTTGGCAAGGGATGGGAAGACTCCCAGGCCAGGCAGAGAGCCGGACAGTGCAGGAGTTCCCCTGCAGGAGGTGATCACGTGCTCAACGTGACCCCGAAGGTCTGGGGAGCCACGGGCTCCTGTTCACGGGCACGACTCCCAGCCCCACCAGCTCCACGCAAACCAGACTGGAAGTCGCTGCCCCGTCAGGTCCTGCTGGTTTCCTTCCCCCACAGAGCTCCATCCCCAGAGCCCCACGGCTCTAATTGTTAACCGCTAGCACAGAGTGGGGACTAGAACCCAGGAGTCCTGGCCCTCAGGCCCTTGCTCTGATCACTAGCCCCGCCCCCTCTCTGACACTTCTCCTCATCCCCACCCTGGTGCTGTGACCTGACATCCCCACGGATCCCCCTCTCCCCCTGCCTGGGTTCACCCCAGGAGCCGACAGCTCCCCCACCTTGTACGCCAGCTGCTGCTGCTCGCTCTGGAAGCTCTGCACAAACTCAAAGACCTTCTCCCACTCCTGGAAGGAACCGGCCCCGAGGCCCACTCCCTCCGTCAGCAGCCTCCAGGCGCGGTGGGGCAGGAGGAGCAGGGGCTCCAGGAAGCTGCCCAGGGACGGGAAGAAACGGAGCCAACCCAAGACCGTGCCAATGGCGTCGGCTACATAGCGGGCAGTGGCAGCAGTGTTGCTGAAGGCGCAGTAGGCCAGCGGGGCGGTGAAGGCCAGGTAGGCCAGGCCCAGGTGGTACAGCCGGGCGTGCAGCGTCTCGCGGGTGCCCCGGCAGGGCTTGTAGCGCCGGCACTGCTGGGCGGTCACGCTGGCCATCAGGCTGACGGGCAGGACGGCCAGGGCACGGCCATAGAAGACGGGGGAGGTGAGGAAGGCCACCGCCAGGGTGCTCCGGAGATCCGAGGTCTGGTCGCCCACACTGGACACTACGTGCACCCCCAGGCCCACAGCCAGCGGCAGGGCCAGCAGGTAGAAACCGGCCAGGGAGGATAGGCCAATGAGAGCCACCAGCCCGAAGTAGATCCCCACCAGGACCTGGCCCAAGAAGCGCAGGGGACTGAGGGCCGGGGGCTCTGGGCCGAGGGGCTGTGGATCCTGGGCGGCATTGGCTCGGGCCACCCAGCCGGGCAGCCGCCAGAACTCCCAGAGCCAGCCCACCCCGAAGCCCCCCAGGGTCAGCATCCACAGCAGGGCGTGGCTGTCCCGGCCCAGGTAGACGTGGTGCAGCCCGACGGGGCCCCCCAGCGCCCACAAGGCATAGGTCACCAGGAGCCGCTTGGCCATCGCTGTGAGGGGGAGTGGGGCGGACGGCTCACAATGCCAGGCTGGGGGGGTGGGATGTCATCTGGCTGCGGTGCTCCCCGCTGGCTGCTGGGAGTCCTGCAGGTGTCCTGTCACCCTATAAGAGGGGGGTAGAACAGATCATTGTACGGCTGTCCCCTAGGCAGGGGAGAGGGCAGACGGGCAGGACGGCCCTGGGGCCCTGTGCCCTGGAGTCCCTCCCTAGCCGGACACCTGGCCCAGGCTGCCCCCTCTCCCCAGCACAGTAACTAGAGCTGCCCCTGTCCCCCATCCAGATGTGCTCAGTGCCCCGCCAATCGCAGTCACCAGGTCCCTCTCCACCCCACAGGCCCCTTCGCCCTGGGAGGCCTCGTCCCGCCCAGGATCAGGGCCGGCGGGGGGCGTGGCGACACCTAGAGACCCCAGGGCCAGAGTGAGCTGGGACGGGGCACCCGGAGACCAGGGACAGTGAGCAGAACCCACCCTGCCCCCCAACATCCCCCGCCCGGCCCCAGCCCCGAGCCGCCCTGCAGCCTGGACCACCTACCTCTCTGCACACGCCACCCGGCCCCGGCCACAGGCTGCAGGGCAGGGAGGGGGCTGGGCCAGCAGGACTTTGCTCCCCTGCTCCCCACACCGGGTTAGACTTTGCCCATGTCGCATGAGTCCAGGCGCTGACGCAGTGGGACCTGGTGAGGGCTGCACCGAACACCCACCGGGTAAAGGGCACCGGATGGGGGAGGGCTGCTCCATTGGGGGAGGGGAGAGGGTGTCAGTGAGGCCCCCTGGAAATGTCTCCTGACCCTCACTCCTCTGCTAGGCTCCAGCTCTGCCGCAGCCCTGCCCGAGGGCCTGAGCTGTGGGGCCGCACGTCCCCCCCCACTCCCCGCTCTGGGCCCCTGCTCTGTCCTGGCTCTAAGCCCGGGGACCGCAACGTTCCTGGATTTTCCTCATTGTGGCCCTGAGCCCTGCTCTCGCCATGGGCCCCCCTGCACGGGCCAGGCGAGTCAGGATTCAGGGGCCTAACTAAGGCCCCGACCTCTGACCACTGGGCTCCCCCACGCCCACCCCGCGGCTCCGGGAGCCATCCACCCGCAGGGTCCGTGGGAATCCCGCCTCTGCTGCAGCCGGGGAGCAGCAGATGGAGCTCTTTGCCTTCCAGCTGGTGCCAGCCCCCCAACCCCATCCCACTCTCCATCTGCTCCCCTCCTGAGCAGGGTCTCCGCACAGCGTCCCCGGCAGCAGGGAGCAGGGCAGGGGAGCTGCGGGGAAGCACCCCCAGATCAGAGATGGTGGGTGGGGAACCGACGTCCATTCCCCCCCGGGGGTCATTCCCAGCCCGGGCTCTTCCGCCCCTGGCTGGCGCTAACCAGCAGCCGGTCCAGACGTTCCCCTGCCCAGGTGTGGCTGCTGCCTGCCTCTGAAATGCAGCCACCTCTGGGTGCAACTAGGCTGCTGGGTGTCTGGAGGGGCCCAGCTCAGGGCTCCATTGTGCTGCCCCTTCACAGAGAGGGGAAGTGACTGGCCCAGGGTCAAGGCCAGGGGCAGAGCCAGGTGTCCTGAGCCCCAATCACTAGGCCTAGCTGCCTGTGCACTGGCCGGAAGCAAGGGAGGACACAGGAGTTTGAGAGGGCCCTGGCTGCCCAGTGCAGCCCATCGAGAGACTGGAGCTGGGGGGCTGGAGCGGGCTGTGTGTATGGGGCAGGACAGACATTCAGACGTTGCCTGGCTAGAGCCTGGAGCCAGGCAGTTCTGCAAGCCAAGGGCCTGGCCACAGCCAGGATGAGGAGGGCCCGGGGCCCAGGCTGTTAGGTACAGTGGGAGATAGGGTGAGGGACGCCTCCCCCCAGGGCCTGATCCTACCAAGGGCCACCCGCCCCTCGGTTCTAGCCAGCAGGGGAGAGAGACCATCTTGGCTGCCAGACGCCACTGGGGCGTGTGGGCCCAATGGCCCCACATATGGGATTGCGGGGTGGGGCGGGAAGGACACAGCTCCCACTGAACCTCACCTGCAGCTGGGCTGGGGCCCCGGCCAATCAATCCATCAGCCCCCTCCAGCCCCTCCATTTTTCCTCCTCGTCAGCGTGGTCAGTGGCCACATCAGGTGGATTTGCTGGGGTCTCTCAGCTCTCGGCAATGGCTCCCTGCACCCCATCCCACTGCGCTCCCCCAGATCCTGTTTGCACAAGGCCAGCGGCAGCCTCCCCTCTGTTTACATGGATTAGCAGGACCAGGCCGCCAATTTGCTCTAATTCATTATTAATCAGCCCAATCTCCAGCCTCTTCCTGCGCTGTTGACTTAGCCGCCTGCCGCTCGCTCCCATGCAAATGGGATCCGGCCTTCGCGCATGGCGGGGTGGGTGCTCTCGATATGAATTCTTGGATTTCATTCGCCCCCCCCCCCCGTCTCCCAAAGGCTGTTTTGGGGCCTGGGGCAGAAGTCAGGGCCCTGGCTCGGGCACCCAACTGGCTGCGTGACCTCAGGGTGCACGCGGTCCCTCCCCGTGCCTCAGTTTCTCCAGCTGTAGAACAGGGCCACGTTCTTAACACCTCCCCCCCACCCCTCCTTCCTCCAACTCCAGCCTCTCCGGGGCTCCCACAGTGTCCCCCTCACACCAGGCCCCATCTGCCCCACTGCCATGGAACAAGCCGAGCCCAGCTTGGCAGAGGAAGGGAAGAAGCTGGGGTGCGGGGCGTCTCTCTCTCTCACCCCAGCTCAACATGCAGCTTGGGGGGGATTCAACCAGTGGAGTGAGCTGGGGGCTAAAGAGCCACAGTGGGGTGGAGGAGCCTGAACGGAGCGGGTGGGATGAAGCACTGGGTCCAGGAGGGTGGATGGAGCAGGGGGAGGGGTAGATGGAGTGGAGGGCCCTGGGGGGTGCATGGAGGGCGAGGGGGATGGATCAGGGGTCCTGGGGGGGCGCACGCCGGGGGCCGGCCCCGGGGCCTGACCAGCTTTGCCTCGGCGGCGCTGGCCAGGGTGGGGGGAGGCATAAAGGGCAGATGAATATTCAAGGGGAGCCGGAGTGGCCATTGCCCAGGGGACCAGAGAACAGGGATTAGTGGGGCCGTGGCCTGCTGCCATCAGGGAGAGCGAGGGCACAGTTGGGGTGCAGCCCCCCAGGTAGGCAGCAGGGTGCTGGGGGTGCCGGAAAGCCAAGGCCCGGCTGGGAGTCAGGGCGCCTGAGTGCAGATCCCAGTTCAGGCAGGGCAGGGTAGTGGTTAGAGCAGGTTTAGAGTCCTGAGCCCACCACCCCACCCCCAAGTGGCTGGGCCTTTGCCCCAGCTCTGAGTTTTTGCCCTCTGGGATCAGAGGGGAGCTGTGGGGGAGTCTGGGGGTGACCGGTGGGGGGAGTTATGCAGCAGGGGGTGCACAGCTGTTATCAGTTGTGGGGAGAGCTCCTGCATGGAGGGGGCAGGGATTAGCAACCCGTGGGCCGGATCCTTTGATCCTGGGGGCCCCCAGTGTCTGGGTCTCTGTGTCCGTCTGTCCATCGGGGCAGGAGTTTCCTGGCTGCTTGACAGGCTCCGGCTACCCCCCCACACCCCCAGCCTGTCTTCTTCCCTGACAGCAGCGTCTGCGCGGCAAGTCCCACGGGCAGCGCGGCCGAGAAGCTTCCAGCGCCGCGGCCCAACGCTTGGCTGGCTCCGAGCTCAGCCGCCCCGGGGGGCTCCCGGGGAGCAGCCAAGGATGGAGCCGCGGGGGGGGTGGGGGAGGCAGCCCAGCTGGGCGGGGGGAGCCATTACCTGTGAGGAGGAGGCTGGGAGGGGGGCATGTGGGGCTGGATTCTGCCCCTCACACCCGACCCACAGCCCCTGCTAGCCCAGCTCTGCCCCCACCCCCCCTTGCTCTGCCAGTGCCCCTCACTCCCGAAATATCATTTCCCTCCCAGCCACTTACAGTGGATCTCATTCAGCTCTAGCCCCCTGCGGGTTATTTTCACATACACCCTGTTACACAGAGAGAGACACACACACACACACGTTACACACACACACTTTTACACAGACACACACACACAGCCTGTTACACACACACCCGTTACCAAATGTCCAGGCCAGCTGCGGCTGCGCACTGGGGCAGATCGATCACTGTGGGGGGGGGGGGGCAGGTCCCTATTGATTCTCTTAAGTATCTGGATTTAAAAATGTCAAATTTGCTGTTTCCATGCGGGGCCAGATCTAGCGCCTGGGAACGAGCCGCAAAGGAATCGATGGAGCTGTGCCCAGAATGAGAAAGGCCTGATTGGTTCGCACTAGTCTTCCCACCCCCCGCAGACTGCCCCCCCAGCCAACCCCCCCCCCAGCAGCTCCTAAGCCCCTGCAAGAGCTCCCCTAGAGCTGGGGAGAGAACCCAGGAGTCCTGGCTCCTAGCCCCCCTGCTCTAACCACTAGCCTCCACTTCCCTCCCAGAGTGGAGACAGAACCCAGGAGTCCAGGCTCCCAGCCCCCTGCTCCAATTTGGGGACGGGAGCTGGCACATGGTTGCCAACTCTGGCAGTGCAGCTGGCCGGCCCAGCACATAGTGGGTTAAAAACCCCTCTCCCCGCAGCTCCAGCCCTTCATCCCAGGCGCGGTTGGAGCTGTCAGCGAGAGGCGGGTTTGGCATTTCTCCGCTGCCCGCAGACAGGGGCCAGACAGTGATAGGCCGGGGGCGCAGCCTGGGGCCTCCCAGCGCCTCTCCGCACCCAGCCCGCAATGCGACGGGGGCTGGTCTCCCACCCCCACCCCCCATCAAACCAATGGGGCAGAGCCGGGGGTCACTGGTGGTACAGGGTCTGTCCCAGAGGGAGAGAGGGGGGTATAAATTGGGGGTTCAGGAGTTGTCCCAGGAAGGGAGATGGGGTGTAATCTGGGGGTTCAAGGGCTGTCCCGGGAGGAGAGACAGGGTGTAATTTGGGGTATGGGGCTGTCCCAGCCCCCCTGCTCTCATTACTAGACCCAACACCCCCCTACACACACACAATCCAAGGATAGAACCCAGGCATCCTGGCTCCTGCTCTGACCACTAGGCTCACCTGACTCCAGGAAAGGTGACCTGGATCTGCCGGGGACAGCGGTGCCCCCCAGCCGTCCGCCTGCCCCTGGAGCCAGGTGCTAGGATGGGGCAGGCTGCTGGGCTCTCCCTGGGCAGGGAAGATCGAGGTGGCCAGCGGGCGACTCCTGACACCGATCAGCCGCCTGCGAGAAGCCATAATTGGAGCATTGATCAGCACCGGCCACCAGCACTTAAGGCATCGATCTTTGAAACCTTCCTGCTAATTGAAGAATTTGTCACCTCCTCGTTCCAGGGCCCGTCCCCACTAGAGACACGGGCCTGGGCGCAGGCTGGGCCCCGGGCCCCACCCAGGGGACAGCCGTGACCAGAGAGCCAGGCTGGGGGGCAGGCTACGGAGCAGCCTGGGGGAAAGAGGCATCACAGACACACAGGGAGGGCATAGGGGTCTAGTGGGTTAGAGCCGGGGGCGGGGGAGCAGGGTCTGGGAGCCAGGACTCCTGGGTTCCATTCCCAGCTCTGGGAGGGTTGGGAGTCAGGACTCCTGGGTTCTATCCCTGGTTCTGGCACAGATGCACAGTGTGGCCTTGCCCAGTCCCTTCCAAATCCCTGTGCCTCAGTTTCCTTGCTGGAGGAGGACGGGCAGTTTAATGGCTTTGAACTCCACAGGCAGCACAAAGAGCCCTCTAACCTGAGCATGTCCCCCTCCCCCCCCCGCAGCCCTGCCCCCTCTACACCCCCCGCAGCCCTGCCCCCTCTACACCCCCCGCCCAGCCCAACGGCCACCTCTGCCGGGGGACTGATGTCATGTGGGTGAGGTTGCTCCAGTTTCTGCTCAGCCAGACCCCACCGCCCCATGAGTGTAACACTCCAGCCTGTAACTAACCCCCTAGCATGTGTGAAGACACACACTGCTACGTACAGGGACCTGCCTGGCCTGGACACACGAACAGACTGGTGTCTGGCTGTGACACACAGGCGCTACTCACGTGCACTTGCTCTGTGCACGGGGACACGTCCAGGCTGGATACACAAACAGACCGGTGTCTGGATGTGCACACAGATGCTACTCACGTGCACTTGCTCTGTGCACGGGGACACATCCAGGCTGGATACACAAACAGACCAGTGTCTGGATGTGCACACAGGCGCTACTCACGTGCACTTGCTCTGTGCACCGGGACACATCGAGGCTGGATACACGAACAGACCGGTGTCTGGATGTGACACACAGGCCCCACTCCTGCGAACTCGCTCTCTGCACAGGGACCTGCCTGGCCTGGACACATGAACAGACCAGTGTCTGTATGTGACACACAGGCCCCACTTACGTGCACTCGCTCTGTGCATCAGGACACATGCAGGCTGGACACACGAACAGACCGGTGTCTGGATGTGACACACAGGCCCCACTTACGTGCACTCGCTCTGTGTACCAGGACACATGCAGGCTGGACACACGAACAGATTGGTGTCTGGATGTGCACACAGGCCCCAGAACCATGTGCACTCACTCTGTACACGGGGACCCGCCCGGCTCACACGTCCAGAGCCATGCCCGGGCCTCGACTCACCCACCTGGCACCGTTCCCACACGGCTCGTGGCTCCAGGAATTACAGCCAGGCTGGTTAAAGGAATCCGGCTCCTCACTCTGAATGTCACGTTGGCTTGTCAGTTGGCTGATAATTAATGCGAACTCTGGGCTGCGGCCCCTCTGGACTCGTATATCAATGCCAGAGCCGGAGCGGCCGCGCTGCCCTGTTCCCCCAGTGCTGTTATTAGGGGATTTGATATGTATTAGCTGGTGATGCACATTAATACATTAAAAATGTCAGCCGTGGAGGCCAGCTAATTGTCTGATTTAAATGTCTATTTGTCAGCGCGCGGCTCAGGTGGGCATGAGGCGAATTTACAATGAGGCCTGGAGCCTGGCGCGGCGAGGGGAGTGGGGCTCACCGGCACGGGGGCGGGGGGTGATCGATGGCACAGACATGGGTGCTTTTACTCTCCGCTGTCTCCGTGCCGGGAAAGGGAAAGACAGGCCGAGGAGACAGTACTCCAGGGCCGGGGTCTCCCAGCTAGCGGCGCTGAGGGGCTGGGGGCAGGAACGCTGGGTGTGGGGCTGGGGGCAGGGCAGGAGCCTGGGTGTGGGGCTGGGGACACTGTGGGGCAGGGTCAGCAGTGCTGATAGTCAGGACACAAGGGCTCTGCGCTATGGGGCAGGGCAGGAGAACCCGGAAAGGCTCTCCAGGGAAGGGCTGTGACCCACGGCGTCCAGGCCCCGCCAGGATCTCAATCCATCTGCCCTGCTCTTTCCCTGCCCGCCCAATTGCCAGCAGACAGGATGGATTTATCCGGCCGACATCCTCCAAATCCTCCATAAATCCCGGCTGTCCGGGGCGCCCTGCGGAATCCGTCTCCCGGCGCTGGCAGGCCAGTGAGCTACAGTCCCGCTGCCGTTCCTAGGACAGGGGCTGGGGGTGGGAATGACGGCGTGAGCAGGGAGGGGAGCAGTGTGGGTCCCAGCTGGAAATACTAGGGGGTAGAGGACTGGGGCATCCCCCCCCGCAGCCAGTTAAGGGACAAGGGCGTAAAGCCCCCCCTGCAAATATGAGATGGGGGAGACCCAGCAGGGAAGAGGGTGGGACGCAGCCAGCAAAGGGGCTCCATCATCTTCCCCGGCTGCTTCAGACTTAGAGCCCAGACCCTCCAAGCACAGGTCTCTGCTCTGCTGCTCCAACTAAACGAGAATCCACATTGGCTGCTCACAGTATGGGGACGATGACACACCCACGATCAGCTTGGTCCTAGAGGGCAGCACTGGGGGCCATCCCAGCTCGGAGTGATGCTCAGGGAATCTCTCCGGGGGGGGGGGGGTTATTACCAGCTTGGTGACTCAGCTGCCGTATTATCTGCTTAGACAGGGACACTGAGGCACAGGGCAGGCAAGTAGCTGACGCAGCGGCCGCTGGGAAGAGTAGGGAATAGAACCCAGGAGTCCTTCCATCCACTCCCCGCTGGCCCTCTTGCCAGGAGCTCCCCCTGGGGGCTAGAACACTTTGTACATGGGGGTGCTGAGCCCCTGTCTGTGAGGGGCACCCCTGGGGCACTCAGGGGACACCCGATGCAGCCCAGCCCAGGCCCCAGGACCCTCTTCCTGCACCGCTGTTTGCCCAGCCCCTTCCATGACCTGCTGGGGCTAATTGTACCCCATCAATCTCCGTCCCCACGCCGAGCCCGCGGCAGGCAGCTGTCTATCACCGGCAGGGCCCTTCAATATTTCATTAAGCAGAGGAGAGCGGTGACTCTGCCGGGGGGGCAGGGAGGGGGGAGAGAATCCCCTCCCCCTCCCATTCGTGTTTCAGCGCTGACGGGTGGCTCGCTCGCCCTGGCTGCCTCTCTCTTGCTCTCCCATTGCCAGGCTGTGCCAGGGGAGGGGGTCAGTGCGAGGCCCGGCCCAGGGCAAGGCCAAGCACTTGGCACAGGAATCTCTCCGTCCAGCACTGAGATGCAGCCTCTTCTGGGGTGGGCCAGGGCAACTGCTGATGCATCGGTGCTGCGAAAGAGTACAACAGGTGTCTTCCTTAGCACTGGGTTGGACTATTGGGGTCAGCACTGAGTGTGAGGGTAGAGCAGCCCCTGCTGAGCCCTCCTCCCCCACCCTGGAGCCCACCACCCCCTTGCCCCCAGCACTGGGGTCCCTGTGGCTGGCAGGTTTAGGCAGGGTGGGGGGATGCTCTGCAGGACCGGGGGTCTTGCCCCTGCTCGGTACAGCCACCCCCCAGGAGAAGAGTTCAGCCACCTTGTCCCGGCTGCATTGCCCCTGCCAGGGAAGGCCGGGAGCAGTGCGAGGCACGGGGGGAAAGCTGCCTTGGGGCTCCGGAGGACCCCTGCACTGTGTGTGGGGCTCTCAGAAAGTGGGGAGCCAGCACGCGGCCACCCCATGGGCCGGGAATGGCCAAGCAGCAGCCCATGGCAGGGTCAGAGGGCAACCTGCGTGCTCCCATGTCCGGCCAGCAGGAGGCAGTGCTGGGAGTGGGGCAGGAGTGCTGGCTATGGGGGCAGCTCCCAGCAGGGGCACTGGCTGGAGCATGGGGGAGCTCCCCATAGGGGGTGCTGGCTCGGGGGGGGAGCTCCCAGCAGGGAGTGGCGTGGGGAGTGGGATGCTGGCTGTGGGCAGGGGGAGCCCCAGGCCACTCCATGCCGGGGCGCTGCTCCCCATCGACCCAGCCAGCCGGCAGCCGGCTCAGCGGCCCTTTGCCCCCGGAGTCAGCCGCTTGCCCTGATGCACTTTAAATTGCTTCTGCAGCCAGATTGAGGCGGCGTGAGGAGCCTGCAGAGCGGGGCCGGCTGACAGCTCGGGGACCTGTCCGCTCCGGGGAGCCCTTAATAAAGAGAAACCTCCCCGAACGGGGGGTGGGGAAGCAAACACTGAGCACGTGGGCGGGGGAGCCCCTGGCACGGCACGGCCACTGCTAATTACCCCGGGCACCTCCAGGGACCCCGGCTCCTGATCACCAATTAGAGGTTGGGCGTTAATTGATACTGAGCAGCCTGGGGGGAGGCTGGAGCAGGGGTCTGGCTATGGGGCACACGCCGGGGGTGGGGGAGCGTGCACACCAATGGGGGGTTAGTGAAACACGCAGAGGAATGTGCTGGCAGAGGGATGGGGAGCGGGTCGGGCCGGGAGGGGTCCGTCTGGACGTAGGGGTGAGTAGCCAGCCCTGTGGGGGCAGGAGGGGATGCAGAGAGTCGCCAGGCAGTGCCCAGACCAGAGGGGCAGCCCCACACATGGACAGTGCGAGCCAACTGGGGCACACACATGGTGCACGCGGCTTGAACACGCCCCCCCACCCCCACCCTTCAGCCTCCAGGTCATTGTATGAGCCCCCTAAAACTTGTTGAGCATCACAACAGCACCCCCACCAGCTGCCCCCTCCCCCCTCCGCCCCGGCCAGCACCCCTCTTCTCCAGCCGCTCCGGGGCAGGCTGGCGGCGTTGTTGACGCGGCCCCCGGGAGCCCGGGTTGTGATGTACGAGTCCACCCAGGCGTGACACTAACAGCTCCCCGCGCCGGGCTCTATTACACTAACAAATCTCCCCCGCCCGGCTCGTTCCGGGCCAGCGCCGCGATCCTGACAATCGAGTCAATTTTCATTCCACGATGGGCCCGGCGGCTCCCCCTTTGCGGCCCCCTTGTTTGTTCACCTCTGGCCAGGCAGCTTGCCGGGGTCCCCAGGGAGAGCGACCCCCAGCCCAGCCCTTTGCCCACCGCGGCCCCGGCCTCCCACCCCCTCCGCCCCCTTTATTGCTGCTGCTCAAGGACAATTTTCATCCAATTTAGGCTCCGGCCCGGCAGTATTCGCTTTATTGCGAACATGCCCTGGATTAAGCGGCGTGGCGGCCCGGGCGCGGCAGCCCATCTGTATTCATTTGCACCGTTCTCCTGCCAAGCCCACTCCAGCTGCTGCTGACAGGGCCAATTTGTCTCCGGGTCCCAGCACAGCACAGTAATTGGGAGGGAGCGGGCCAGGCTGGGCCCACAGAGCAGCAACGTCTGACCAGCCTGACTGGCTCAGGGGGCTGGGAATGGGATGTGGGGCCTGGCTGTCACCCAGAACGACAGCCCCAGCCCCCACCCACATGAGCCGAATTGGTGGGTTCTCAGCCCTGTTTTCAGCAGAGAGACCAGTGATTGGGCAGGGCCCTTGGGGCACAGAGCTGTCCCCAGAGGGTCCCCTGAGGGCTGACCCGCCTGCCCCTCTTTGGGGGGGCCCCAAAAGCCCTGTGCAAAGGGCACCTGTGCCAATCCCCCTAGGCACGATACAAAGCAGGGAAGGATCAGACACGCGTGTGCCCCATCTGGCACACAAGGGACACGTGTGCCGGATCAGACACGCGTGTGCCCCATCTGGCACACAAGGGACACGTGTGCGATCAACTGGACACGCCAGGAACCTGCGCACATGCTCCATGCACCTGCCTGGTGCACCCTGCTCTGCCCTCGAACCCACCACCCGGGGGATCAAGCATTTCACACCCAAGGCTTGGGGAGGCCGGCCCTGGCGCAGCCCAGAGAGGGGAGCAAAGCAGCTGATCAGGTTTCAAACCATTGCAGGGAAATTCAGCGCAGTAACTACCCGCCCCCCGCAGTGAGCGGGGGACTGGCCAATGCTGGCCGTGACACTGGGCAGCAGGCCGGGACCCTTGTCACCCATCCATACAAATTCCAGTCAAGGCCTCCACCCCCATGCATCTTCCGGGGACTGGGGGGACTCTAGGGGCCGGCCGGTGAATGACTGATTGGTGGCTGCCCGCCCCAGAGGGCCTGTGATGGACAGCTCAGAAGCACCAGCGCAAGGACTGCTCTGTGAGCGATTCCCTCCATCCCAAATCCCAAAACCGGGCACGTGTGTCACCCAAAGTCCCCTTAGTGTGGACGCGCCAGCTGCTTTGTCAGCAAAAGGCGGCTTTTGGCGACGGAACTCGGCAGCGTAGCCAAGGCTGTTTGGAGGGTCCTTGGCCTGGCCTGTTTTCCCTACTGGCCCATTGCCTGCCTGGGCCCTTCCCCACCCGGCTAGTTCAGGGGGGGCGCCCCAGCCATAACACGTGTGAAATCCAGAGACAGAGTCAATATTCCTACCTCAGATACAGTGAGACCTGCCCCCGGAGAGGAGAATCAGAGTCAGCGACCAGTGACCCCGCAGCAACCCCACCCTCCACTCATTACAGGATGGTGACATCCTGTAATAACAGCAGCACTGGGAAGAATATGGGGTGCAGCATCACACACACAAAACCTGGCAGAATGGGGCCCAAATCTCAGTCGGGGGGGGGCTGTTCAGCCCCCATTCCTCTGGTCTCAGTTGGGGGGGGTCTTTGTAGCACAAGGGTGCACCCCCATTGCACTCTCAGCTGTGAGGTGCTACTTGAATACAAATAATTCAGAGCCCCAAGCCCCTCCCAGCCCCAAGGGCCGTGCCCGGCTCTCCGTTAAAGCCCATTAGTACCATGTCCTTACACCCCCCTCCAGCTCCCCAAGGAAACCCCTGCGCCCAGTTATTGGGGCTCCTCTCAGCTGGGCACCCAGGTCTGCACTGCCCCCCACAGCAGGCCACAACCTGCCTCACCCTGGTCCCCCACTGACCCACTGCATGTGGGGTCACCTTCCCAGACAGGCCGCACTCCTACGCTGGGCCCAGCCCCCGAAAGCTGCAGCTCTGCCGGGACCGACTCCCACCTTGTTTTTCTCTGCCCATATGTCGAGCCAGGAGCCTTCGTGCCCATTGTACCGCGGATGAACTGATCGCCAATGAGTGCCCCAGCACAGACCCCCACCACGCCCATCCCAGGGGGCGGCCTAAGAGAGAGCATTTCCCACCTCACTTCCTTCCTGATCCCTGCCCCCAGCCTGCACCCCCAGGGGAGAAGAAAAGGGGGCACCCACCAACACCAGACACTAGTCACAGCACTTAATGCAGTTCTGGCCAGCGCCCAGACACCAGGGCAAGGGGCACTGGAGCAGAACCAGGAATGGGGAGCAAGGGACAGAAACAAACAAGACCCCAAATGCCTGCAGAGCTCACCTCCGGCATCCAGCCAACCCGAAAGTCTTCAGAGACATGTGGGATTCAGTCTCCATGGGAGCAGAGACACAGCCAGGGGGGTGAGACAGACCCAGACGAGGCAGAGAGCCACTTTGGGACCTTTTGCTTTCTTGCTTTGGGACAGACACACCCAGATTTGGAGACACCACCCCACAATGCACCGCAGCTGATGGTGAGCAGGCTACCAGAGTTAGACGTGCCCCATTCCTATCCCTGCATGTCCCTTTTTATAGCCGAATCCCTTGCGCAGCTAACTGGGCGTGGCCAAGCAATGGATTCTGGGAGATGTAGTTTCCCAGCGAAGTGGGCGGGGCATACACGGGGGGCGGGGTTAGATCTTTACTTTGTATCTGCCTTTTTGTCATCCAGTTTGGGGCGGGGCGGGGCGCTGGGTTACAAGCAGGAGCTCCGGGCTCCTTGTGGGATTCGGGGTCCCGGGTGCACTAAGGGCTGTTCCACCCCCCGCCCCATGTCCGGTGATTTCCAGCAGGGCGCACTGGATGCGAAACGCTGCCGTGGGGACGGGCTTTTTGCCCCGGGGTCAGGGACTGCACAGTACAAGGGAGAGGAGGCGTCGGCTCGGCTCCCACCACGGAGTTTCCCAAGAGGAAATAACCCCGCAGATCCCAGCCTCCCTGCTGTAAATCCGGAGTCACTCCGGGACAGGCCTGGGGGAGTCTGGATTGACTCCGTAGGAGCTGAGCGCAGAATCCGCCCGGGTCCCACTGCCCTCAGTGGCCCGACAGTGACAGAGAGCAGAATCCAGCCCAGCATCCCCCTCTCCCCCCGGCCCTAGGCCCCTTTTCCCAGCCCCTGGGCCCTGCCCCTCTGATTTCATCGTTCTCGGCTCCGCTTTGAACTCCGTTTCCAGGGATTTTCCTTTGCAGCTCTGACCTTGCTCTTCTCCTCTGCCTCTGTATTTACCTTCCGCCTCTTCTGTCCTCTTCCTTCCCTCCCTCCCCTTCCACTCTCCAGCCCTCGCTGTTCCCCTCCCCCGTCCCAGCTCCGGCGTAGAGCCAGGAGTTTCTATCACCAGCTCTGGGAACGGGATCTAATGGCGGGGCGGGGCGTGGGGGACACTGGGAATCTGGACTCCTGGGTCCTATTCCTCCCTCTATCTCACTGCGTGATTTCAGGCACGTCACGTTCCCTCTCCGAGCCTCAGTTTCCCCGTTCCTCGGACCATCCCTTTGAGCCCCGCCACGGTCACTGGCGGGCTTTCTCCGCCCGGCTCTGACCTTCCTGGATGGAGCGCGAAGGCTGGAGCTGATGGGGCCGGAGCCCAGCCCCACGGGAGTCAGGCTGCACCCTCCTCCCTCCCTTTGCTGGGCTCCCCAGTGCAAACGCCTCCCCGGCGCCCCCTTGGCTCAGAGGAAAGCGCCCCAAAGGCAGCGGGGCAGGGATCGCCCTTTACTCCGGGGCACCCGGATCCTGCCGCGTCCCAGTCAGCCCTCCCCGGCCTGCTAATTAGCACACGGCTCCGCAGGGCTCCCCTTGCCTCGCTCCCTAATTAATTCGCTGTTGCTGCTCATTAGGATCAGGCGGTGGAATGGGCTGGGGCAGGAGGCCCTGTGGGCTAGAAAGACAGCGGCTCTGGTGGCCCACGGAGCAAGCGCCTGCCCCCATCCCATGCCCGGGGCTGCTGGGGGGTCAGGGAGAGGGACGCGTCTGTCCAAGGCGGGGGTGGGGGGGGAAAGCAGCCCTCTGACAGGCGCCCAACCCCCCGAGTCTCCTCCCGGGGGCGGGGACGTTCCCGCCGCTGTAATTTGTTGCACAAACATTGTTCGAATTTTTTTCAGCATTGGATCGATCCCGGTGCGTAAAGCGCCATAAATCCAGCGCCCGCCGCGGCTGATGGATCATCCCCCTCCGCCGAGCCGCCAGGCCCGGCCTGCAAATTCAACCCATCCGGCTGAACGGCCAGGCCGCTCCGGGGCAGGGACAAGCGACACACACACACACATAGACACACACACACATAGACACACACACACATAGACACACACACAGAGTCCCATAAACACACTAAACCAGACACACACATTCACACACACACAGACACAGTCCCATAAATACACTAAAC
>ML677402.1:913426-944454 GCA_007922305.1 Dermatemys mawii
CACACACGCACACACAAACACACGCACGCACAAACACACGCACACACAAACACACGCGCACGCAGGTTCGAGAAGCCACCTTGTCCTGGTAGGGTCAGGTTTGGGAAGGGACTCTGGGCTCGGGGGCTGGGGGATCCTGGAGCAATCCCCGGTCGATCGGCCCGGCTCCCCCTTCCTGAGCCGACCCCACCAGAGCTCAGAGCCGGCCCCGGGTTCCGCGTGTCCCGAGTGCCCGACGTTCGGCCCGGAGTGTCTCGGATCCCGGCGCCCGGCGCGGCCGGGGTTAACGGGCTGACCGAGGGGGATCTCACGGTCCTGGCAAGCCGGCTCGGAGGCGCCGCCTTGGGAGGACGCGGGACACAGAGCCGGCCGCCCCCCGGGCCCAGCTCCCACCTGGTCCCTGTCTGCGGGCACGGAGATGAGTTTACCGGGCCTCAGCCGCGCTCCGGGGAAGGGAGGCAGGTGGCGGGGCCGGTGCTAATTGGCAGCTGCAGCAAGAGGCCGAGGATTAAATGGGCCGCTGAGATTTGACCCCGGCCCTGCCCCTGCGCGGGTCTCTCGGGGTCAGAGGTGGGGGGCGCAGCTGTCAATCACGCGCGCTCCACCAGCAAAACCCTCTGCGCGCAGCAAGGCCCCCGGGCAGGGCGGGGGTGTCTGCCCGAGGCCCGCAGAGGGGGCCCCAGGACGGGGGGGTCCGGCTCCCCGAGGCCACGCGCGGCCCACGGGCGGAGGGGGCAGGGCACGTTTAAAGCAGCCCCGAGCGACGCGCGGCTCCGTGCCAGGCTCGGTAGCGTTGGCCTGAATTTACCCCCCAGGAATAAGCGGCGGGGGGTTGAGGGGGCAGGTGACTTATCTGAGGTCGAACATTGAGCCTCCGGCAAGGGCGTCGCTCAGCTCTAACCACTAGACGCCACTGCCCACCGGAGCCAACAGTGGGACCCAGGAGTCCTGACTCCTCCCCCTGCACCAGAGCCGGATTCAAGTCCGTCTCTAGTGATCAGGGATCAGGAAGAGACCTGCGGGAGGGGGGCGGTTACTCCCCGTCCCCTGTGGCGGGGGTCGCCCACCTCCCCCCTTCGCCCTGCACGCAGAGCCGGGACTCCGGGCTCGGCGAACCTGGGGCCGGCCCCGGCCTGGCAGATCTGCCCTGAGCGGAGCCCTGAAACGAAGGAACAATCCTAGGATACAGACCCCCCCGCCCCGGCAGTCTGCGCCTCCCGTTGAAATCCACCCCCGAGCGCTGGGAAGCCCCGTTCCTCGCGCCGGGCAGGTGAGGAAAGGCCGGAGGAATGAAACAGCCAGTTCAGCAACAGGCAGCAATTCCCCGCGGCCTCTCTCCGAGGAGGGTAAAGGTACATCCCCCGCCCCGCAGACAGACAGACAGATAGCGTCCCAGACCGCCCCAGTCTGTCTCTCGGACACGCCCTTCACCGCCTGTCCTAAACCATCGGGCGGTCGTCAACATCCGCCGCGCTCCACCCCAGAGCTGGGTGCATTTCTGTGACCCGGTTACCGACGGGCCTCTGAGAACCGCCGGCCAACTGCGCGGCGGGCTGGAGCGGGCAACAGTTCTCGGCAGAGTTTAATCACCGAAGTAGGCAATTTCCGTGACGAATTCAGCAAATAATTTCTCCCCCTCGAAAGAAAACAAAAACCGGGGGTGAAAAGTTCTAACCAGTCAAACGACCTGTTTTGCGCTTTGACGTTTTCAAAACAAACCAGTCGGACGTTTCGGGGCGACCCGAGCGGTTTTGAAACGGAGCCGGAGTTCGCTACAAACAAAAAGGGTTTTTTAAAAACACCCCAAAGCTCAACAAAATAATCACCCTGAGACGAAGTCCTTTTCCGATGTTTTTTGTTTGCCGCCGAACCCAAACCCGGAGGTCTTTGTCCAGGTCCCCGTCAGGCCCTGGGGTGACTTTGTGGGGGCTGGAGAAGCGTTAACCTCTGTGGGCTTATGTGTGTGTGTGGGGTGTCTGTCGTGTTACTAGCTTCTCCCTTCCGCCTGTTAGGCTGTTACTATCTGGGTGTAAAATGCGCGTTGTTCGCGTGTCGATGTTAGTGCGGACGTGGGGTGTTGTGCTATTCTGTGTGTGTGTGTGATGCAGATCTCTCTCCCCGAGAGCAGGACGGGGTGTTGTGTTAGTGTGTGTGTGTGTGTGTGTGTGATGCAGATCTCTCTCCCCGGGGGCAGGAAGGGGTGTTGTGATTCCCCAGGGTGGGGTGGGGAAGAAAGACGCCGGGTTCGAGGTTTCCAGGGGGTTTTAGTGAATTTCACTCCGGGGCTGTTGAGCCAGAACAGCCGAGGGAACCTTCCACGGGCCTGGCCCTGCTCCCCGGCTGCGGGAAAAGGCGAGTTCAGAGTCGGGGAGTGGGGGTGGGGGGAGACAGCAGATCTGCCACTGATTGGCTGTGTGTCCTGGAGCAGGTCACGTGCCTGCTCCGTGCCTCAGTTTACCCAGGTTGTAAAAGGGTGGGCCATATGGCTCGCCCTCCCAGGGCGCACTTGTGAGGCTACATTCCCGGATGTGGAGCAAGGGCCGGGGAGTGCCCCGGTGGCAGGACGCCCCCGAGCCTGGCTCGCTTCACATTCCGACTGGCCACCGGTGGGGGCGGCTCCGTGTGGAGCCAGCGGGGGAATCCAGGACCTAAATCCTCTTCCCAAAGCCCCGGACCAGCCATAAGCCGCCGGCTGGCGGTTTGATCCCTGTCTGCGCGGTGACGGGCAGGGCTTCATCCGTGCGGGGGCAGCTTGTTCCGCCGAAAGGCTGCGGCCCTTTGTCCGAGATTTCCCAGCAGGGGCCCCAGGGACCCCCGGACAGCTGGAGGCGGGGGTGGGGGTAGCGGATGGGCGGCTCTCAGACGCTTGCGAGGGGGGGCAGTGCAGGTCTCAGTGAGGGGTGGGGGCCCGGCCCGCTGGGCAGTGAGCTGGAGGACTGACCCCCAGCACTGCACCGTCCCCTGCTGCCCCGGGACAAGGACCGAGCAAAGGGCGGGGGGGGCCGCAGGGTTTACACCAGGGCCCCTGCACGGGTTTGGTTGGTTTCACATTCCGCGATTGTGTAAATCTATTACCGGGCGCGATTACTAATGAAAATACGGCGCGGATCCAACCCAATGCTCAGCCGAGCTTAATGAGCGTCCATTAGGAACATCCTCGTGGGAAAAGGGACCCCAAGAAACACCCCCCATCGCCTGGGCTCCCCAGTCCCTCCCGGCCGGTTTCCGCTCGGTGCCGGTTCGGTCCCCGGCCGGGGCGGGCGCGGTCCCGCCTGTCTCGGTTCGGCCTGGGGCCGCTGAGCGGCGCTTGCTAGCCCGGTCCGCTGCCCCCGGTTCCCTCTCTTAAAGGATCCGGTTTGAGAGTCATTGTAATCAGGCAAATCCCTGAACTCCCCCCCCACCGTACAAGAAACTCTCCCGGCCTGGGGCCTGGCCCCCTCCCCCACAGCCCAGCCCAGACTCCCTGCACCCAGGGGGGCTCTGCCTTCCCCGCCGGGGCAGCTGAGATCCTGCCCGCCTCTGTCCATTGTTTTCTCTCCAGGTAAACAGGGTCGTAAACAGGGTCCTCGAGGCCTCTGTCTGGAACCGGCTGATCGGTCCCCGTGGATCCTCTTCCCAGCCCACTGTTCTCCCAGCGACCAGCAGGACCCGCGACTCCCAAGCTGGGCTCCAGTCCCCAGGTCACCGGTCGCTGGGGTCTCCCTTTTCCAACCCATTGGCTGGGTCCCCAGTTCCTCCATGGTCCTCTGGAAAAACAAACCCCATCTCCCATGGCCTGGTTAAATCAGTAACACTCCGGGAAACCAAATCCCACCCCCTCCGCATGCCCCCATAGGAAACCCCAGGAAAACCCTCCTTCCCTCACAGAGACCATTTCTGTCTCGAGTTGGGTCAGTCGGGGCTGCACAAGCGTCAACCACGGCAGGATCAGGCCCCAGAGGACTAGCAACGTGTCTCTTATTTCCAGGCGTGCTGACGGCGCTCACCATTGCTCGGACCACAGGCCGCACTGACTCGGGGAGAGCCAGGCCCTGTCCGCTGAGCTCCCCCTGCAAACAGAGGAAGGGCTGGAATCTATGGGGCACTGAGGTGAAAGGGACTTGCCCAGATCTCCTGGGTCCCAGCCCAAGGCCTGTCTGGAGCCTGCCCTGTCTAGAGGCTCAGTGCTGAACACTCCTGTCAAACACCCACCCGGGAGGGTCCAAATCCTGCCAGGCATGAGCAGTCCTAGGATCCACCCACACAGTCCCTTGATCGTTAATACCCTGCGCTTCGTTAGCACCAACTCCAGCCCCTTTGACACTCCGAGCTAAGCTCCCGACATCAAGATCGTTGAACAAACGAGGCCAAAGGGGAGCGGAAAGGAGTGCTGGTGTTCCAGGGACCCGAGGGCGGGTCTTGCAACATTGGGGGTATTCCTGAAAGCCCCAGCTCCTGGAGTCACAAGATCACATGGGCCTATGTGAGCAGGCCAGGGAGGAAGAGCTCTTGAGTCCCTCCCCATGCTGGTGAGGCTGCTTTTCTCTTGCTGCTAATTCTGTTGTGTGCTAACAAATCACTGGTATTGGCAGGAACCTCTGTCGCCCATCAGTGGCCTGTTAGTGTCTGAATGTCTGACACAATTGACGAGCAGCTACCTTCATAAGGCAGTGGTTATATTCAGGATATTTAACAGACTCTGTAATTAGTTCATAATTAATACTCAGCAATAATAGAGTGATATGGCGGATCACATAATCCTAGAGTAATTTGATCGTTATGGTTATAGGGTGTGTACTATACAGCCTAAATCATGACTCTCAGCTGGTAATTACGAATTGATCTCGTGATTGGTGATATCTCTGGGTGTAGATGACTTTGAGCTGCATTTTGAATAGTGCCACTAGAATGACAATCGACGACCTGTGCGACTGGTGGATTCTGCCTCTGGTGGGTTTCCATGACTCACCGGCGCGTGATCCCCCCAGTACAGTTGGAGCGATGAGTCCGGCCCGCGCTGCAGGAGCTTCCAGCTTCTCCCCAACCCCCTAACTGATCAGTTCAGGGCCCCCCAGCCCCACAACTGCCCCTCTCACAGCCCAGCAATTACATATGCGCCCAGAGCGATTCTGCCCCCTCCCAATCTCACCTCTGCTCCTCCCACAGCTGCTGGGGTCTTTATCGCTCTCCCCCAAACCTTATGGGGAGGAGCTCCAGGATCACCCCCCTCCCCGTGTTACAGGGAGGAAAAGGGTTGGGGAGGGGCAGATTGACCCATTGGTCACAGGCAGGGAGGTGGAAGCAGAGTAACCCTGAGTGCTGGGATCAGGGCCCATCCAACCGATCTATTGCGGGGGGCGCGTGGTATGGGAGCAGGGTCAGGGTTCAGCAGGGCAGCCCCCCAGCTGTCTAACCCCCCCATCTCCTCCCAGGTGCGGGCCAGCGCCATCGCCCAGGACGCCGACCAGAACTACGACTACGCCAGCAACAGCGTCATCCTGCACCTGGACGTGGGCGATGAGGTTTTCGTCAAGCTGGACGGGGGGAAGGTGCACGGGGGAAACACCAACAAATACAGCACGTTCTCCGGCTTCATCATCTACCCGGACTGAGACCCCCGGACCGAGCCCTTCTGCACCCCCAGTGTCACCCCAGGGACCCCCCCGACCGAGCCCCCCAACCGAGCCCACCTGCACCCCCAGCATCGCCCCAGGACCCCCTGACCGAGCTCCCCGGACCGAGCCCTTCTGCACCCCCAGTGTCACCCCAGGACCTCCCCGACTGAGCCCCCCTGGACCGAGCCCTTCTGCATCCCCAGTGTCACCTCAGGGCCCCCCAACCGAGCTCCCCGGACCGAGCCCCCCAGACTGAGCCCCTCTGCACCCCCAGCATCGCCCTGGGGCTCTGCTCACGGGGCTGCAGGTGGCTGGGTCTAGGGGTACAGGGGGAACTAGGGACTTAGGGCATCTGCTCCGGGATCCCCAGACATTACCAGCCCCTGATGACATGGGGTGGGGGCTGCAGTGGGGGCCCAAACCCACCATCAGCTGAGGGGAGGTGCTAACAATTGCCTTGCAATTGGCAGAGTTGCTGGGTGGGGCCCAAGGGAGGGGTCGGGCGATGGGGTGGGGGCTGTGGTTCTGAAGTGGCTGGTCTTTCCCAACCCAGGAGCCCTGCCCCCCCCCCCCGAGCCTGTCCCCTGGGGGAAGGGGAGGGCACTAGCAGCCTGGTCAGAAAATCCCCCCACCCTCACCCCCCAATCTCACATGACTTGACCCTCATCCAGAGCTGGGTGGGTGTCAGGTAGGGGCCTGGGGAAACCCGCCCCCAGATTCCTAATGGGCCTCACCTCCTCCTGTGCTCAGATCTCATCCCCCCCGGTCCCCTGGCACTGGGGTACAAATTGGGCATCCCACCTCACTACCACCATACAGAGGCCACCATCTCCCAAAGTGGGGAGAACCCCCCTACCCCTCCTCTCTTCTCCCCAGATTATATACTGCCACCCTCTGCAGCTCCACAAGTCTCTTGCATGAAGGGTTGTGGGGCGGCCCTAGATATTGCTATATATAGACTCGTGGGGGTGCCCATTGGGTGTTGTCCCAGGGATGGCCTCGTGCCCTACCGACGGGCTGACATGTGCGTGTCTTTGCATAATCTCACCAATGCCTCTGCTGGAGGTAATTGGAGCTGTTCGAGCATGTGTCATAGACCCTATACGGCTAAGGGCCAATGGAGAGTTTCCCTCCCAGCCAGCCTTCGGGAGCGGGAGGATCCGAGTCCCTCTGGCATAGTAAAGAGATGGGCCTAGTGGTCTCCCCCATCACAGCTGCCTATTGCATTGGAAGGGCTTCCCTCCGCCTCCATGGCTAGCTGGGGGGCAGGGGAGGAGGCTGTGTTGTGGGGATGGGGTGGTGACTCCGCCCCAGCATCTTCCTAGTGAGCAAAGTGGTTGGGTCAGAGCCGGCCCGCGGCAGATGCCCTGGGACACGCCCCCACAGCCCTCCACTGCTGTTCCCCTCCCCCATACACACAGCACCCCCCCCCCTGCTCCACCACCACACACGCAGCATCACCGCAACCCCCACACCAACTGTTCTAACGTACACCCGCATTCCCCAGCCCCGCACACCCAGAAACACCCCCGATCGCTGCCCCGCTCCTGCGCACCCCCCAGCCACCCCAGCGGCTCTGCCCTACAGAGAGAGATCTGGGCTGGCTCTTTCCACCCCGTGCGTGTGGCAGGGTGTGTGAGTAGCATGTACATTTGTGCATGGAATATTCTCTGTCATCCTCCTCGCTCTATCTTTCCCCTTCACGTCCCGTCCCTCCGGCCACCCCCCCCCCCTGCTCCCATAGCAGTCTCATCCCATCTTCAGCTCTCCTTCCCTTGATCCCCTCCCCACATTCCCCCCTGCCCTGCCCCCTTTGCACACTCAGAGAAGTCACCCCCTGGTGGAAGCTATACCCATCCTCAGCACACCTGCCTCTGGTGCAGCACTGCAGTTCTGCGCGCGCACACATGTGCACACACACACACACACACACACCTGCTGCCCCCTGCATGCAAGCCCCATGTGCTCACTGCTCACTGACCCCAGGCCTCGGGCGGGAGCTGCCCAGTGACCTGGTCAAACTGTCCAGATCCATACACTGTCCTGGGTGCCGGGGCACTTTGCTGCGATTAACCCACCCAGGGCCGCACACGCCAGGGCCCCTCGAACCCCCATCTCCAATTGTCAGGCTGTGTTCGATCTGCCATTAAACTACTCTGGTTCTGGACTCGCACATGGAGGGATTTTCTCCGTCGCCCCAATGCTGCTCACCTGCCACTGGTCTGCAGCCACATCTGGGGTGAGGCACGGCAGCAGGTTAACAGCCACATGGCAATACTGCCGGGGAGCCCGGCTCCAGCTGACGCCCCGAAAGGAAAGATGACCGCCCCCTCCCGCCCCGAGCTGGGGTGCTGAGGCCCAGCCCCGCCCGTGGGAACCGGCTCCTCACCACGCATGAGTCCAGCTGGGATCTTTGGGCAGTAACAGAAGGCGCCAGCGCCCATGGACATGGGGGGTTGGGGAGGTTGGAGAGTGCCAGACCCCCAGGCTGAGGCCAAGAGGATTCTGGGCCCAGGCCTGACCCCTCTCGTTAACCCCTTCCTTGCTGCAGACCTGCCTGCCCTTCCTCGACTGATGCATTTAACATGTGTGACCAAGTCCCTTCCTTGCCAGCCCTAGCCGGGGCCCTCTTCTGGCTTCTCTGTGCCCCCAGGGTCTGCGGGTGTCTCCCCCCATCACTGACCACTGAGGAGTCCTCACCAAGGAGTGACACATCCACTGGAAGGGCACACACAGGACACTGCTGTCAGGAAGCTCACAACGTGGGGTCTGGAGTCCAGGACACTGCTGTGGGGAAGTTCACAGTGCTGGGATCCCACCAGGGTACTGCGAGGGCACTGCTCTCAGGGTGCTCACAGCTTTAGGAAGTTTTTCCCAGCCCCCTCTCCAATTCCAGCTCCTTTGCTTGGCTAATTAGTGTTAATTAACCACATTGGTCAGTGCAATTGTCTGTAGGTGTGAGTGCGACGCTGCAGGTGGGGGAGGGGTGCCTTAACAGCTGTACCCCAGCACAGGGCTCACTCACCCAGGGTGGAAATGCAGCCACTGCTGGGGTGGGGCAAGGCAGCTGAGCACCAGCTACACTGCATGGGGATGGGTGTTCATCTCACCGCGGTGTTTTTCACAAGATCACCCCTCAGTCCCACCCTGGCCAGATGAGGGGGCAGCCGTGGGGAGGGAACCAGGGGCTTTGATGGTGTAAGATAGGAGAGGCTCTCCCCAGATTCTGCCCCCCCCCACTGTCTGACGCACCCCTCACCCTGCACTGAGCACCCCTGGGCTTTTGGCAGCTCTGAGCCCAGCCGTTTCTCCTTGTCACCCTACCAGCTGCCGCAAGAGAGATGGAGAACGCCCCCATTGTCAGCCAGCCGGGGTGCAGTGCCCCCCCCCCGGTTATGGGATGTCAGTGTCCTACTAGGAGATCTCGGGTAATACTCCAGCAGCTGGGTCCCACGTGCGGTGTGTGCTGACCCTGTGCCTGGGTGTTGGGGGTGGGGCAGTGGGGCCATCCCCAGCCAGCACTGAACGGGGAGCGGGCTGCCTGTCACGGACTCACAGGCTGTGCCCCACATGGTCTCTGCCGTAGGCCCCCTCGGGGAGTCCCCTTGATCGGCCCCCGGAGCCTCCACCCTCCCAGGGAATAACATCCCCCCAGCCCGTTCTCTAGATCAGAGCGACTCTCAGTCAGTGTCACACAGGAGGTTTATTAAGTGTCTGAACCCAGCACAGGAAACTCTCCGGGCCTCAGGCCTGGCCCCCCTCAGCCCGGCACATCCCTGTCTCCCTGCACCCCGGGGGGCTCTGCCTGCTCCCCTCTCCAGCCCAGAGCCCCCCTGCTCCCCACTCCCCAGCCCCAGCCCTGCCTCTGTCCATTGTCTCCTCTCCGGGTAAACAGGGTCACCCGGGCCCCCTCTCCCGTCCTGTCCTCTGGCTGGTCCAGTCACCCAGGTCCTTTCTTCACAGCCCATTGTCCGCCCATTGGCCAGAACTGGCTGCGACTCCTGAGCTGGGATCTGGGTCACCAGTCACTGGGGTCTCCATTCTCCAGGGCGTGGGCTGGGGTCCCACGTTCCCTCGTGGGTCCTCTGTACCCACAAACTCCCTCTCCCATTGCCTCGTTAAACCCAAAACACCCAGGGACACTGAGTCCCCTCCCTGGCAGGTAAACCATCGGAAAACCAAGGAAACTCCCCCACCCTCCGTCACGCCTTTCTCTGCACGCACAGAGCATGATCTGCCGTGTCTGTACCCAGCCCCGCCCAGACACACATGTCCCGTGTGCAAGGCAGGCACCAGCCAGCGGGCCCTGCCTGGTGGCCATGACAGCCCCACGCACGTGTTTCTGGGCCTGCCCCCACCGTCTGTACTGACCCGGCTGGTTGTGCGCTGCCCACAGCCCGCCCCCGGGGTGTGTGTGACACGCTTGGAGCACACGTGTGCTGGCAGACAGGCTGGCTGCACACACGGGCCCAGTATCGTCCCCTCCCCACGCGTCTGCCCCGCTGGCCCTGTCACCGCGCTGACGGCTGCCGCGCGGAGCTGCTGGTAATGAGCCCCCCGCCCGGCGCATTGGGCTGCCGGTAATTGGCAGATCAGACTGGGAAGGCAGCGCTGAGAGGGGCCCGGGGCCGTGCCAGGCCAGGCATTCGACAGGAGTTCACTCAGCCACTGCAGCGTGTGCTGGGGGGTGGGGGGAGATTCCCCCCCCCACCCCGTCTTCTCATGTGTCTGTTCTCATCCCACAACCCAGCTCCCACCCCACATCAACCACCCGCTCCTGGGGCAGGGGAGGCAGAGAGGATGAACTGGGGGAGGGGGTCCATGTCCCCACATTACAAGGCTGGGACTGGGGGGGTTGGGCCAGGGCTGCTCTCAGATCTGGGGTCTCTGGGGCTGCACCAGGAGCTCCCTGCAGCCCCCCAACCCCTCCCACCCCAGGGACAGCCTGCAGCCCTCCCCTCCCCACTGGCAGGGGCTGCAAGTCCCTCCTTCTCTCCTCCCAGGGGGCTGGGGCTGGCCCCCCTTCTCCTTTCTGGTGCTGGCCAGGTGCCGCCCATGTGAACCTGGCTGGGCTAGGGGGACCTCCACCTGGGGCTTATGCAGGAAAGTTTCCAAAAGCTATTGGGGAGACAAGCCCCATAGGGAGCCCATGGCCCTGCCTGTGTGGCCACCCCCAGGGTTGTGGGAGCCTGGCAGGGACCAGTGGGGGGCAGGAGGGTGCATGGGGATGTTCAGGGGCAGCCCCTAGGGACACTGACCCCACAATCCCGCTGAACAATGTCTCAGAGCCCAGACCAGCCCCCTCCCTGCCCAGGCACAGGGTGGAGAAGGGCACCATGACACACACTGACATGGACCGTGGCTCTCCTGGGGACCTAGACAAATCACTGCCCTTCTCTGCCTCACTTTCCCCTCTGGGCCCAGGGCTGCTATTCACCCCTGCTCCCCGCCCTGACTGCTCTGAGCCCTGGCTCAAGCCCCCAGAGTGGCTGGGATCCTCCCCATAGAAAGGTGAGATGGAAAAGAGAAGAGAATGGAACCCAGGCGTCCTGGACCCAGCTCTCCCAGAGACAAGCTCACTCGGGCCCCCCCTCCAGCCCAGACTGCTGGCTGCCAGGCCCCCCGCTTTGCCAAGACACCCTCAGGGAGTTCTGGGGGCACAGACCCCGCCCCAGTCCCTGCCACTCACTCACCCAGCTAAAGGCCCACTGGGCTGGTGTGTGCTGCCACCAGGTGGCCAGAGGCTGCTACACTCCCCTCTACAGATGAGATCTGCCAAGGCCCCACCAGGCCGACAGAGAGCCAGGCCCCACCAGGCATTTGCCCAGGACCCCACAGAGGGAACAAATTCCCTCTCGCTTCTCTCAGCTTCTGCTCTGAGCCGCTGTTGCACAGCTGTGCTCCACCCCAGAGGCAGCTGCTGCAGCCCCTTTGCTCCAGGCTGTTCTGGAAGGGGCACAGCTGCTAAAGCACAGGAAATGTAACAGCCTCCAGCATTGTGGACAGAGCCCCCAGGACTTCAGTGATCCCAGCAGGGGTTCAGGTCTCCCCCACCCCCTCACCCTTGGAGATCCCAGCCTGCTGCAAAGGAAAGCGCCTGCCCCCTTCATACCCCACAGCTCCCAGGGCAGGGGAACGCCAGGGACAGACCCCGTTCCTCCTGCAGGCTGTTCCACGGGTTAATACTTCTGCAAGCAGGGGAGTCACAGTCCTACCAGGGATCTATGGCAATACCAGCCCTACTGCAGTACCCAGTGCGTGCATGTGTGTGGGGAAGGATCGGGGGCAGGGTCTATAGCAAAACAGGAGACCCTACAATAACAGTCAAGTGTAAACAATACTTTATTAGGGTGCCATAGTAACAGACAGCTCATCATTCAAAACACAGTTCGCTGCTTCCCAGCCCCCAGGACTGTTAATAAATAGAGGGGGGTAAAAGGGGGCTGGGCATGGGGCAGGCCTGGAGACTTTGCAGCGGCCCCGCTGTGCTGCAGGTCACAGGGGAAGGCGGAGAGTCCCGGAGCTTGCGATCCTGGCTGGGGCCAGCTGGCGGGTCAGGCAGCAGCTGGGCAGACACTAGTGATCCCCCTGCCCAGGGTCTGAGGTGAGGGGTCCGGGGGAAGAGACAGGGCTGGGGGAAGAGGGGACCGGCTAGAGAACAGGCCCCCAGGTCATGAGCCCTGGACAGGCCTGTGCAGGGAGGGGGTGTCGTGGGTCCTGCCTGCCCTGTACCCCTGGAACAAAGAACAGGATGGAGGTGGGGGCAGCCCTGACCCGCCCTGCGCTGGGGGGCAGATCCATGGCAGGACCCGGGTGGGCACCGCTTGGGGGGGGGGGGCTGGTTCCCCTCCGTCATCTCGAGGGTGGGAGTGGCAGGGCTGCCGGTCGCGAGGTCTCAGCTTCGCCCGGGGCGCCCCCAGGGGCCAGCTGCGCGATGGGGAGAAAGCGCTGGAGGAGGGGAGACAGAGGCTGGGATCTCACCTTGTGACACATGCTGCCCCTCCACCCCCACTGCTCCGGGAACCCAGGAGTTCTGCTTTCCAGGGCCCTCCCCTTCCCACACTGGGAATAGAACCCAGGCATCCTGGCTCCCAGTGCCCACCTCACCCTAACCACTAGCCCCCTCTTCTAGGGCCAGGCAGAGAACCCAGGAATCCTGGTCCCTGCTCACCCTCAATCAAATAAACCCCCTCCCCTCCCTGAGTCTGGGAGAGAACCCAGGTGTCCTGACTCAGTTATTTCCCCAGGGACCAGTTGGCTTGCACCAGGGCTCACCCCACCCCCTGGGGAAGGGCCAGCGTTCTCACCCCAGACTCACCCTGGTTTCCTGGGCCTCCAGCAACATGGCCACGGGGTCCATGCAGCAGCGGGAGGCAGGGGGGTGGCTGCCGGGGGGCCGGCCCGTATAGAAGGCGCACTCGTCGTCCAGGCAGGCCTCCTGGAAGCGCTGGGGGGCTCCGAGCAGGTCCCCCAGCCGCTGCTTCACCAGGGCCACACGGGAGGGGGGCGCGGCATGGGGAGCCCTGGGTCCTGTATGGGAGCAGGAGTGTGAGCCGCTCGGGGGCCGGGAACCCAGTCGGTCCAACCTCCCCTCAACCCTGCGCCCCCCACTCCCGCTCCACCCAGGGACCTTGGGGGCAATGGGGCAAAGGAGCTGTGTCCTACCTGCAGCGCCCCCGCTGGTGGAGGGGGACCTCACGGAGCGGATGAGGGGGTGGGAGCAGACGGGGCGCTGGGAGGAGAAGGTGAGCGTGGTGCCCGCAGCAGGGAAGGCAGGAGAGCTGGCGGGGCCCAGCCCTGGGTCCTGGCACAGAGAGGGGGAGGGGAGGCATGCTGGCGGGGGAGGGGGCGTGCGGGGGGGCCCGGGCGATAGGGCGCAGGCAGCCAGCAGGCGGTGGAGCTCATCCCCTGCCCCCTCCACTTCCTTCCGCAGGAGCCGGGCCAGAATCTCGATGCGCTGCCGGGAGGAGAGAGAGTCAGAACACGACCCCCAGCCCAGCCCCCCGCCCCCCCGCCCATGCTGCCCTGGGGGCTCCCCCTGCCCCCTACCTGCGCCTTGCTGCTCCCCTCACCGGGCCAGGCGAGCGCTTTCCTCACCGACACATCCGCCTGGCTCTCCCCATCCCCAAAGAGACGCACCACGATCTTCTCCTGGGGGAGGCACCGTCAGGGGTGGGGGACCAGACCCAGCACACAACACGCCCCGCCCCCCCAACCTCCACTCGCGGGGCCCCTGCCCGGGCTCGGCCCTGGCCCTTCCCATCAGGTAACAGGGTGATCTTCCCCACAGAATGGTCCAATTCCAGACCACCCCCCCCGTCCCAATCATGCTCTTTGCCGGGGGTGTGTGTCCCCCAAAGTCAGCCAGGATACAGGATCCTGGGGTGTCCCAGAGCGGGATGGGCTCAGCTGGCATTTGGCCAGAGGAAGGGAATTCCCCGTCTGGGAAAGGACCCGCCCCCCCGGGGCACTCACCCAGGGCAGGGCCGACTCCTCAGGGTCAGAGCTGCTGGGCTCCGGGGAGAGGCTGGCGGCCCACCGGGCTGGGGTCTAGAGATGGGAACAGGCTGTCAGGGAATGGGACGTAACCACCCCCACCACCTCTGCCAGCCACCTGCAATGGGACGTAGCAACCCCCACCACCCAGCTTGGTCTGGGGCTTGGACCAGCTCCAGGGAAGCAAGGGGGCACCCCACCCCTCAGACCCATAGCAGGGCAACTGCTCCCCAACAGCCCAGGAGCCGGGCCCCTCCCCGCCCAGGCACAGAGTCCCTGCTCCTCCCCCCGACCTCCCATCCCCACCCCACCCACCTGCAGCGCTCCCTGTGCCAGGCGCTTGTCCAGGGGTGTGCGGGGGAAGACGGCCAGGCGGCGGGCGGAGAAGCAGGTGCCGCGCTGCGAGGGGAGAAGGTTTCATGTGGACAGCACCTAGCGCACAGGGCTGAGGCTGCCCCCCCCAACCCACACAGACTGGCCAGGGGCTTCACGACTCCCCCGGCTGGAGAACCAGGTGCTGGACACGGACCCCAGGCAGTGCTGAACAGAGCCCAGCCCAGCAGCCCCCTGCCTGGAGGGACACAGCCAAGGAGAGAACCCAGAAGTCCTGACTCCCAGCCCTGCTCCCCCCACCCACTAGACTCCCCCTCCCCCTTCCAGAACTGGGGACAGAACCCAGGAGTCCCGGTTCCCAGCCACGTCCTCTAACCCCAGGCAACATCCGGATCCCACCTGTGGTTCTCGTTTGGGGAGGGTGGGGACCAGCCGAGCAGCGGGTGATGCTCTGACGGGTCAGGGTGGCAGGGGGCACAGACCGACCCCTCCCTGCCCTGCCCGAGTGAACAAACCAGGGACTGGGGCTGCGTGATGGGCACCCTCCTGGCGGAGCCAAAGGGCGAAGAGCGGCTGATCTCCCGGGTCCTGGGTGTGCCAGCCAGCTGGGCTGCTTGGAGACCATCTGGGGCCTCAGGACCTGGAGAGAAGGGGAGACCGAGGGCAGTGAACTCTGGCACAGAACTGCCCCCCCCCCCCAACACACACAGCCGGGGCTTGTTGCTTATGCATAAGCAGCAACCCCAGAACAAACAGACCCTCCCCCGTGAGCCCCCACCCCCAGGAGTGGGGGAGGGGGTTGTACCTTTAAGTCCCAGCGCTGAGTGGCAGGAGGCTCGTCCAAAGTCGCCCTTCGGGGGGACGCTGGCCTGTGGAGATGGGGGAGAGAAGGCACTTCAGCCAGCCCCCTCTGCTCTGCGGATGGCCAGGGCAGGGGCACAGAGGCCAGCGCCAGGAGACCCCGACCCCTCGGGCTGGGCAGGCGCTGCGTGAACAGGGCTGGCTGGGCCACGGGATGGCAGGAGGGGCCAGCCCAGCGGCAGGAATCTTGGGACCAGATCCCTCCCCCTGCCCAACTGGTGCCAGCCTGCCGGGTGTGAATCCCAGGACCGGCTGCCCCACGGGGATCCGGGCAGGAGACATGAGCCCAGTGAGGGACAAGCCACAAGGCCAAGCTCACCGTGGTGCTGCTGGTGCCCCGCGGCCCTTTCACCGGCACCCTCCGAGCCAGGCTGAGCTTCCCCGCGGGCCCCAGGGCAGCATGGCTCAGCCCCACGTTGGCCAGGACGCTGGCCAGGGCGTCCGGGTCCGGTACGAACTCCTCTGCGGAGAGGGGAGAGGAGATTGGCAGCAAGCAGCTTGGCATGGGGTAGGTTTTCCATGGCTAATGTCCAGGTTTTAAAGGGTTTTCCCCTTTTTCAGGGATTTAATGGTCCGTGCGGCGGGGTCAGACAATGAGGGGGGGGTCAGATAATTGTGGGGGGCGGAGAGGAATTACTTGGTGACCGTAGAGGTTTCAAAACGTTTCTAAGGCTCAACACACAAAGCACGGACATCACCTGCCCAGCCCTGCGAAGGAAGGGCCGGCCGGCCGGGCTCTGCCTGGCCACACTTCCAGTGGGTGGCGCGTCAGTGGACTCCAGGGAAATCAACACTTGGACACTGACTGATACAACCCAACCACCCCCCTCCCCCCCCGCAAGCCTGGTCAGCAGCCATGGGCGGGTGGGGCACGACCAGCAAATCACATCAGCCTGTGGAAGTGCCTGACACTGCATCACTCACAAGGCAAGATGGAACTTGGACTGGGCTGGGGAGCCAGGACGCCTGGGTTCTCTCCCCGGCTCTGGAAGGGGAGTGGGGTTTAGTGGTTAGAGCAGGGGGCTAGGAGTCAGGATGTCTGGGTTCTATTCCAGGCCCTGGAACGGGAGTGGGGGCTGGTGGATTAAAGCAGGGGAACTGGGAGGCAGGACGCCTGGATTCTATTCCAGGCTAAGACAACATGGCCCCTTACCTGTCCGTGATGCTCCCATGGGATCCGTCCTCGAGAGTGAGCCGCTGCTGAAGCAGAGAAAACAGGGCTGCTCATTCCCCATCCCTGCTGGCAACGGCGGGTGCGGGGCACTTTGCCGCCCGAGTGCCAGGCTACCCTGCCTTTGGGTCTGAACTCCCTGGCTCAGGATCCCAGCAGGGGCAGACGTCTGTGTGGGGCGAGTTGGCTGGCCCACACCAGGGCCTGGCCGTATAATCCATCGTAACAGCTCCCTATGGGGCCATGGCCGGCTGCGGATCCTCCTTGGACACAACAGACACACGCTGTTCCCCTCCCACAACCCACCAGCTGATCACGGAGCCAGAAAAGCGGCGATGGGCGCTAATGGTATGTTCCCCCCTCCACCCATTAATGGCGCATTCCCTTGTCACCTGTGGGCTGCACTCTGCCCCCCAGTGGCAGCCTTGCCCCCTTTGCCATCTCTCGAGGACCCCCGCCTGCCGCTGCTGGACTGGTCCCTGGTTCCACCGGCTTCCTGCCTCCCAGCTAGTTCACTCTGCGTTGCCGTGGCAATGGGATGCGGATGCCCCCGACACGCCTCCTTCGCCCCGGTGCCCAGTCTCTGCAGAGCAGGGTGCCCCTGGTGCCAAGAGAAACCTGGTTCAAGGTGGGGCTGGGCCAGCACATTGTGCCCACAGTGCCCGGCCCCCACCTGAAGGAACTGGAGCATCAGAGCCGCCCTGGAGACGGGTCCCCCTTCGCCCACGGAACACGTCCAGCCCCATGGCGACCCACCCCGAGGGGTCACGCGGGGACAGGGGAGGCAGCTGGCGCAGGGCAGAGGAACCCAGTGCTATGGGCTGCACAGGGAACTAGGCTAATACCGGGAGTCCCCTGCAGCCTCCCCAACCCCCTCCTCCTCCCCGGCCCTCCCCCACTGTCTGCTTCCAGTGTTTAAGGACCCACCCCAGGGCGGACAGCCCCCTGCCAGCCGGAACCCTTCCAAACCCCAGCCCTGCCCCGCCCGCCCCCAGGCCAAGAGGAGGGTAGGAGCCAGCCAGCACTTACCGCAGGCTGGGCCCGGGACCCCACGTCCCTCAGTGTCGCCGACAGGCCCTGGATCTGCTGCGAATTGAGGAGCAGGCCACGGTGCTGGGCGGGATCCTGTGTGGCCCCAGCTGGGTCTGGGGGCCGGAGCAGGGAGGGCCGGAGTGAGGCGGAGGGTGGGGGCAGGGACGGGAGCAATCGACGTCGTATTAATGACGCCAAAGGGCCCACGACCAGCAGATGCTGTCGGGCTCCCTCCCCCACCCACGCAGGCAGCTCCCTGCAGAAAGGGGTCACCTCCTGGGGACGCTGCTCCCCCATTGCTCGGGCCCCCAATGCAGGAGTCAGGGGCTGTACCTCGAGGTGCCAGCCGGGAGAAGCAGGAGAAACGGGCGGGATCTGGGCCCAAGGCAGGAGTCCCCGAGGCCACGTACAGGGAGCCATGCACAGTCTGGGGGAAAGAGAGAGGCAGCCGGGGATGCCAGTTAGGAAAGTGTCCCCCGGACCCGCCCCCGAGCTCACCGTGCTCAAGAGACGTCAGAACTGCCCCGGGACCTCAAAGCATTTTCAGACACAGCTCAGATCCAGCCCACTGCAGAACAGAGGTCATCCCGTCCCTCTTATACATGGGGAAACTGAGGCAACGTTGCCAGTTCAGAAGAGAATCCAGGACTCCCACCCCCACAACACCGCTCTCCTCCCAGAGCTGGGGGTAGTACCCAGGAGTCCTGGCACCCAGCCCCCTCGGCACCTAGCTCCCCCACCCGCTCACATGGAGGATCATTTGTGAATAGGTTTCATCATAACACTGTCCCTTTAAAAGAAGGGTCCCCTTCCCCCACAGCCCAGCAGCATTAGCGGATGAGCTCTGGCAGGACCTGTGCCGTTCCTGCTGAGTGCCGTGCCAGCCCCTCTCAGGTCCCGGCTCAGCCAGGAGCTCACAGCGGGCCAGGTGGACCCACAACAGGGCAGGCAAGCGTGAGCAGGGAGCTGGTTCCACAAATGACAGGACTTACCCGTGCGGTTCCGCTGGCGTGGACGGAGTTCCCCCTGCTCCCCTTCACAGGGACCCGCCGGGCCAGGCTGTGTTTCCTGGCCACGCCCAGCGGGCCATTTCCCAGCCCCACATTGGAGAGGATGCTGGCCAAAGCCACCGGGTCAGCCACGAACTCCACTGGGCCAACTTCTGCAAGAGATACCACAGGGGTCAAGGGGCTGAAATGGAACTCCTAAGCCACGCCACATCCCATGATCCTCACCTCCATCCTGAAGGACCCCAAATGCTTTACAAGATCACCCCGCACTGAAATGCGGCCAACTCTGGGGCAGAGCGCTGCCGCCAATCACAGCGCAAAGGAACGCTGCAGGACTAGACAGCGAAGAATCCCAAAGGCAGCCGACATTGCGAGGGCAATGAATGCTGTTACCGGAGCTAGTTCAGGACACGTGGCCCAATGCTCAGTGAAGCGCCAGAGCTCCGGGCCTGGGCCTTTGGGAAATGCGCCTTGGTCTCTGGCCAAGACAGCCAGTCCCTGGGCTTCACCACTCCTCAGAGATGGTACTCCACCTGCACAGCACCCCCAGGTGACCACGCTCAGCATCCCCCCCCCCAGTTCCTATAGCCGAGCACTGGGGCACAGGGCCAGCACTGACTCCAGGGGCAGAGCACCAATGACATGTTGCCAGCACAGTTTCCTGCCCAGAGTTGTCTCTCCAGGTCTCCCATCCACACCACATCCAGGCTCACTCCTGCTTAGCTGGTGAGAGGTGAGTGCATTCCACCAGGTGTGCCAGGATAGGAGCCTGGGCCCTCTGCTGGCAGAGGCTGGGACTGCACCCGCAGGGGTTTTCGGCACCAGAGCCGGTACCTTTGCCACCGGGGACGCTGCTGCCTGGCACGTTCTTCTGCGCTGCGGCCCCCAGCTGTATCTCCTCCAGGGGGCCTCTGGGCTGGCTTCTGCTCAGCGGACCGGGGGATCCCGCCGGCGGCTCCGTGGCTGCAGCCATGTCAGCGCAGGGCACAACGTGGAACTTGTCCCCTTGGCAGGTCAGGTTAAAGGGACAGGTCTGCGTACAGGGCTTCTTCCCGGCAGCCTTCCCCTGGGCAGGGCAGAGAGAGTCACCCTGCAGCTAGGTGTAGCACTGGGAGATGGAGGCGGCAGGCAGGGTATGAACGCGGCACACCCCACAAGCATGGCAGCGAGACCACGTACCAGACACACCCGATCCTCCCAGGTACGCCCCCGACATGGCTCTACGCACCCGTCTACACTGACTCCCCACTGCTAGAGCCTTTCCCCGTGGCCAGAGTCTCACTGCCACGCGTACCTACGCCGCAGTGACAAGCATGGAGGTGGGGTGAGCCTGTCCTTGACCTACTGCCATAAGCGTAACTAGCAAGAGACGCATCCCCATGAGAGGGGGAAACTGAGGCACTAGTCTGGGAAGAAATTTGCCTGCCATCACGCAACACCCGTTACCGAGGTGGGAATGGAACCCAGGAGGCCGGACTCCCAGCTGCTGCCCCAAAGCCAGTTACCCAACCCAGGGGCCCATCTCCCCTGCCCCTTGCTCTTACCCGCTCCGTTCTCCACACGCCCCTTGTCTCCTTTAGTAAAGATTTTGGTCCCATACTAGGGTCACTCCCCTCCTGCCTGTCCATCGCTTGGAGCACCCTGCCAGCTGACCCTGCTGCTCTCAGTGACACTCCCAGTGGCTTGCAGCCCTGACCGTGTGACCTGGAGAGAGGGGCTGTCGGACCAGCCAGGAGCAGGTGCACCAGAGCTGGATTATCTGCTAACAAGCACCTCTGGGAGGAGTTTTAAGCTCTGCTCAACAGCTAAGGTGCTGCCCTGCCCCTGTTAAAAGGGGCTGTGGATCAGTGTCCGCACGTGAGCAGCAAGCACGTTCCTAGAGAGGCACATACCAGCTCCCACCCCCAAGAGGGACAAATGGGAGTCTAGGCTTCACAGTTGCCAGCCTGGCACAGGCCCCTGCTCTGCGACTCGGTCATGCCCCAGGTGTTTTGCCATGGAGCTCACTCCTGGGCACAGAGACCAGCCAACAAATGGTGCTCGAGGCCACCCTACAACAGGGCCCCAGACCTGCCCCTTCGCCCCCCATTCACCTTCTGGAACTGGCTCTGCCAGGCCTGGTGCAGCTGCTGGAAGTCCGGGGGCAGGCAGCTTTTGGACAGGACAGGGATCTTGCTACGGCTCCGCGTGTCTGACCCGTCCCAGGCGGACGGCTTGTTCTCCTTTCCCAGCTGCGCTTGGCTCCCGTCCAGAGAGCTGTTCCCTTTCCACTTGCCCCGAGGCGGGTGGGCAGAGGAAACCCAGTCTGGACTCTTCCCAACCTGGGCCATTTCCACAGCGGCCCCAAGCAAAGTCACTGCAGCAGCTTTCCTGGCATTTGCACCTGAAGGAAAAGAGGCTCCCAGGGCTGAAGAGGGTGCAATTTGCAGAGCGTGTAACTGTCTCCCGACCATGCCAGAGGAGACCCACAAACAGGCTCAAGTCTGGCCTCCTGGCTAGACCTGAGCAGGTGAATTCCCTCCCGAGCTGGGTGAGGACCGGCTACAGGCCCAGAGCAACAAGCCCAGGTGGCTGGATCCTTGCCACTGCAGAGTCTGCCCAGTTCACTAGCCCATTTAACACTGCAGCTCACAGAGCCCATCGCCTCTGGGCCAGCCAGGGAGCTGCACTGCTAGCCGCTAAGCTCTTGGCGCCAGGGGAGGCTCACCCACACCCCAAGAGTCCCAGCCATTTGCACCCCCTTGGAATCTGTGCCCAACCCTGTCTCCTCCGTGCTGCCCACAACACTGTCCCCTGCCCCAGGCCCCCCCAGCTCCGCACAACCCACTACTGCCCCACACCCCTACAACACCTTCCATCGCCCCACAGAGCTCCCCTCTGCTAGCCCCAGAGAGCCTCCCACTGGGCAACAGCCCAGAGAAATCCCCACCCCACTGCTCCTGGCGAACTCCCCCTCCCTCCCCCTGAGGAACTCCTCCAGCCACTACAGCCCCCAGAAACCCCCTAGGCCCTCACCTCAGGGACCCCCCCCCATGGTGACTCTCCACCCCAAGGCATTTCCCATGCACACCCCATCCCCAGACCCTCCCAGGGGGCCTCCCTCTCCTACCCCCAACCTGGGACCCTCCCTCATCCTCAGGGCAGGGACCCCCCACTCTCTGTGCAAGAGACCCCAGAGACCCCCCCCAGCCGGGGACCCCCCCAGCCGGGGACCCCCCCAGGTCCACCTGCTCCCCCCCATACATACCACCCTCAAACACCCCCCCGCTAGGAACCCCCAGGGAGCCCCCCCCGTACCGCCCCCCCCCAGGACCCTCAGGCCAGGGACCCCCGAGCCGGGGGATCCCCCCGCCCACCTGCTCCCGGTTGATTCGGCTGCGTCCGCTCCACTCACCCCAGCGGCTTAGGACCAAGCTGCAGTTCCCCGCCGGTTTGTAAAATACCAACGGCGCTGATTGGTCACCTTCCTCCGCCGGTGGGCGGGGTCTTGATTAGAGCAAGCCAATCGGGAGCAAAGTAGGCGGGGCGAGGAGGACAGCAAGGCGTAGGGCGGAGCTGCGGTGATGGATTGGTCGGCGCTATCCGCTTGCCCCGCCTCCCACCAACCATTCGGGCCTATCAGGCGCGAGGGACGGGGCAAGGTCGCCCAGCGGAAGTCGACGATCTCGCGAGAGCTGAACTGAAGGGAGCTCGCCCGTATAGACCATAGAGAAGGGCGTGGGTAGAGCGGCAGGCGGATGGGCTGGTGGGACAGGTTGGGTCCTCCGAGGGTTGGGCAGTCACTGAGTAGTGTTGGGTGAGAAGAGACTAGAGCCCCCCCCCCCCCCCGCGCTGGGGCCCATTTCCAGGTCACACCAAGGGGGTCACATGGGGTCAGCCCGGCTCCAGGTCATGCCAAGGGGGTCACATGGGGTCAGGCCCGGCTCCAGGTCATGCCAAGGGGGTCACATGGGGTCAGCCCGGCTCCAGGTCATGCCAAGGGGTCACACGGGGTCAGGCCCGGCTCCAGGTCACGCCAAGGAGGTCACACGGGGTCAGCCCGGCTCCAGGTCACGCCAAGGGGGTCACACGGGGTCAGCCCGGCTCCAGGTCATGCCAAGGGGGTCACATGGGGTCAGGCCCGGCTCCAGGTCATGCCAAGGGGTCACACGGGGTCAGGCCCGGCTCCAGGTCATGCCAAGGGGGTCACATGGGGTCAGGCCTGGCTCCAGGTCACGCCAAGGCTGTTGCCTTCTTTGCCTGTAAAATCTGGATGTGAAATAGCAGCCTGGGGCCGGCGAGAGCCTGCTACTGCCCCGCCTGTGCACCCGGCCTTGTGCTCCCTGCTGTTTGAAACGAGCAGGATTCAGAGACTGGGATGTCCCAGGATTGAAGGAATTAACCAGTTAAAGACTCAGCCTCTGAAGTGCTGTTGGTGGCGTCACCTGCTGAATGACTGACCCAGGCTGAGGGAAGCCGGCAGCCCAGCATCAGGACTTCTCTGCTGCCCCTGCCCCCACGCTGCTACCACCCCCCCCCACACACCTGCCTGTGTCCCACCCCCCCAGGCTTAAAAGTCTTTGATAGTTAAAGACTTAACTAATGTTGCATCCGACGAAGTGGGTATTAGCCCACGAAAGCTTATGCTCTAATACTTTAGTTAGTCTTTAAGGTGCCACAGGACTCTTTGTCACTGTTGAGATATGGTAACCCTAAGCCTGTCACACACTCCCTGGCACAGGGGGATTTCTCAGGAGGGAACAGCTAACCTTCATCTCTGCTCCTCCTCCTCCTCCACAGTCGCTGTGCTGGGGGGCAGGAAAGGGGGGCCCTGCCCCAGAGCTTGCTGCTGCCGGCAGGGAAAGGGCTTGGGGGAGTCGTCCTCTTTGGCCCCAGTCCCAGAGCAGCCTGCCTGCACCCATCCCAAACTCATCCTCCACCCTACCCCACCCCAGAGCCCACACTCCCAGCCAGAGCTTACCCCCGCACTGCACCCCAACCCTGTACCCAAGCCCTGAGCCCCTCCAGCACCCAAACCCCTCATCTCCAGCCCCAGTCAGAGTCCTCTCCCGCACATCCCAACCCTCTGCCCTAGCCCTGAGCCTCTCCAAAACCCCACACACCTTATCTCCAGTCCCAGCCAGAGCCCTCCCCCCACATCCCAACCCTCTGCTCCATGCTATATTATATTATCCAATATTCATTTAAAAAATTCATAATAAGCAATGCTCCCGGAAAAGGGGAGGGGGGGTGCAAGGTACAAATTTTGCCTAGGGCGCAAAATATCCTTGCACCCCCCTCCCCCACCCACTCGCCCACTGTGTCCTGATATTTCACTCTGGCGATCTGGTCACCCTACTCCAAAGGGTCACACGGGGTCAGACCCGGCTCCAGGTCACGCCAAGAGGTCACAGGGGGTCAGGCCCAGCTTCAGCCACAGCATCTCACCGCCCCGCGGACAGCCCTGCGGCACTGCTGTGCCCACAGATCACACCCCGAAGGGCCTGGCTGACACTGTGTGGGATGGTCACAGCTTACTGCGATGTCTGCCTGGCTTCCTCCATGACATCCCCTCCCTGGAAGCAGGCAGCTGACCAGGGCCGAGAGCCGCAGTGAAAGGGGTGAATGTGTACAAGTGCTCATGGGGTCAGGGCCTGGGGAGCCCTAGTCCAAATCCAGCCTCCTGCCATCGCCAACACAGGAGATCTGCTAGGTCCAAGTGGGGTGAGGTTATTTTGGGATGGCAACACTTGCCCACTAGAGTTAAGAGCTGACAACTCACCTCAGACAGGGGCCCCATAGTGGGTCAAAGTTGAGGCCTCTCCCCCACCATCTCACCGCCTCCCACTGGTGGGTGGAGACACCAGACCCTGGGACCAGGAGGCACAGACTTGAGGCAGACGCAGATATTCCTCGCTATGATCTTTAGTGGCCAGTAAAGCAAGACAGGGCATGTTCAACACCACGGCCAACAGTCATTGATCAGGGAGCACCAAAGCAACTAGCGTGCAGGGTGTCTCGTTCCAGCAGGGTGAGGGCTCCCTACCCCAGTTAACCAAGGCAGAGCTAAGGCAAGAGAGGTGGATCTGAGAGTCAGGCACAGTGGGTGCGGGGGGCCAGGCCACCAGAGCCCAGAAAGGTGGGGAGGCTTTGGGATGAAGCATTTTGGGACTCCACAGTTAGTAGCAGTCAGGAATCTGCTTCAGGATTCAATCGTAGGAGCAGAATTAGAAAAACCCAGCAGGGCTCGGTGTCAGCTGCAGGTCTAGGGCTCAGGAGTCGCTGTGGAATGGGGATAGCAGCACACTTCAGCAGCAGGAAACCTCGTTCCATGCCTCGGTTCAAGTACTGGAGCCAGTGCAGATCAGCGGGAGAAGAACTGCTCCTGTCTCAGGACCCAGGAACTAAAAATGGGTCTGAAATCCAAGAGGCACCTGTGCTACCAGGGATCCATGTCAACATGAGAACTGAGATCAGTACCACAGCAGGGGAGGAATCAAAATCAGGGTCTGCCCTGGCCAGGCAGTAGTGCCGGCTGCGGGTTGTGGCCAGGGTGGGCTCAGGATACTAAAGACACAAGGTGGAGGAGCCAATCTCCTCTTGGACCAACTGCTGTGGTCTCTTTCACCCACAGAAGTTAGTCCCATACCAGGCATTAGCTCACCCATCTTGTCTCACTCAGCACCGGACCGTTCTCCCTTGTAGGGCTGGGAGTCGGTGTCAAACAGCAATACGGGGTGGTAAAAATGGCGAGAGGCTTAGGACATCGATCACTCGCTGCTCACAGAATCGACTCAGATTCAGCAGCATGGGGAAGAGTCCATAGCAGGACAGGAACTGCTCCAGCATCAGCCATTCGAAGCGGGATTTTACCTGGGGAGCAGGAATCTGGGTTGAGGGTCCTGGGGCTAGAAATCCCACAGTGGTGAGTCATCCCTGCCCTTGGTTTCTTCTGTCCTAAAAGGCAGGTTCAGGACTGAGCAGTGTCAGAATGTGGGGGCCTGGCTGCACTCAGGACTGGGAACAGAGCCCCCGGCTCAGCCCTAGGAATTGCAATCAGCCACTGGTATCATATTCAGACACAGGGTCTTTGGTACAGCACTGACCCCAGTCTCTCAGCAGGAGCCGTGTCAGCACTGGGAACAGCTGGTGGGAGGTAGCATCGGGCCGGAGTTCAGGATTGAGATGGGAACCAGGACAACCCCTCTCTGGAATCCGCTTCGGCATCAGACTCCTCTTTGGTACCAAACTCAGGCAGAGGCCCTGCCAGGGGAGCTGGACTGGGGGCAGGACTGTGCAGCAGGGGTGGATCTGGTGCCTGGTATTGGGCTTGGGGTTTGCATGGGCAGAGCACAGGCCGTGGCCAGAGCAGGATCCAGGATCCTGCTTAGGGGGACCAGGGGTCCAGATTTTATAGGGACAGTTCTGAGCTGGGGGCTTTTTCTTATCGAGGCTCCTATTACCCCCCACCCCCTCCTGACTTTGTAACGTGGTGTCTGGTCACCCCCCTCCCGCTCTGCCAGCCCAGCACATGGAGCCTGGGATGGTCGGCCACCTCCCCACGGTGGAGCTGGGGCTGAGGCAGGGGGAGGAAGAGCAGCTAGGTGAGATCTGAGGGCACAGGACAGGGAGGGGCAGAGGAAACAGCATGTGGAGGGAGGGGCAGAGGGATGGGGGGGCAGGAGGCAGCCCCCTCGGCTCGTTTCTCTAGGGGAGCCCCTGCCCCGGGGTGGTGAGGGGGTATTGCTGTGCTCACCCCTCGGGGCACACCGCGAGGGCAGGCGGACTGGCAGGGCTGGCAGAGGTATCTGTAGTAATAAGGCCAGTGTGGTTGGGAGGGGATGGGGGCTGCAGCAGGGGTCTCGCAGTGGCTTCTGCACGTCACTTTCACGCCATTGCCTCGGTCCAGGGCAGAGGCCTGGCGCCGGGATCACTTGTCCAGCTCGCTTCTCTGCTCCGTCCTCGACTCGGTCACCACCTGCCGCGTGGGGAGGGGGGTGGGATAGAACAGAGACCACAGAATTAGACCCCACCCCGCTGTCCCCTCAGCCCCAGTGCCTGGCTACGCCCCCTGCCACCAAGGATCCTGGAGCCCCCTCCCACCAGCGTTATCCCCAGCCCAGAGGCAGAGCTAGGAACAGAAACCAGAAGTCCTGGGCCCCATCCCCTGCTCCAACCACTAACTCACTTCACCCTGGGTTCTATGACCTGCTAAAGGAGTCCTGCCTCCCTGCTCTAACTACTAGACACTGCTACTTCTTCTTGCATGGGCCTGTAATGCTGGGATTTGAAGGACAGCTGAAGCCCCAGGGAATCTCTTCACAGGCCTGGGCATGTCCTGATCTCCTCCCACAACATCCCGGTACCCTCGGCTTGGCACATTCCACCCTGACGGCTCCCCATCCTCCTCTCCGGACTGGGGTTCCCCACCCCAATGGGCGGACACTCACCTCTCCATTCCGGGTCTCGATGGTTTTGATCAGAACCATTTTCCTGGTGTGGCTCTCCACGCTCGGCTCCGGCTCGGGCACTGGGCAGGGGAGTGTAGGGAAGCCATGAGAGAGGAAGGGGCTGCAGTCCCCCCCCACTCCCCCAGGGTGAGGCCTCCAGGCCCTGGGCTGGGTGTGCCCCAAGACAGCAGACTCTGGCCACAACTGGGGAAAATCCCCCAATGATCCTGCTTGGCGACAGCCGAGTCGTATCCCAGGCCCCCAAGCGAGAGCAGCTGGACACCCCAGGCACGCAGGGGAGGATGCAGAGAGCCCACAAAAAGCTGGGCGAGGCAGAGATTCCTGGGGGAGGCAGGGACAGACCCCTTGCAACCCACACAGCTGGGGCTGCAGACTTACCTGCAGTTCTCACGCTGAGGGAGGCCAGCGAGTGGATGGGGACCGTGATCCTGGGGGAGGGGGTCAAACAGCGCAATGAGTGACAGAAGGTCCCTGCTTATCCTTCACCCCACCCGCCCCCCTCCGGAGACGAAGGGGAACAGGAGCGTTGGACCTCAGCCTCCTCCTTTGCAATCCCCGCCTTCCCCCCCAGCACTTGCCAACCAGGCTCCCCAGGGCTGCACCCACCGGTTCTCCTCGCCCTCCAGCAGCTTGCGGTAGGTGGCGATCTCGATGTCCAGCGCCATCTTGACGTTGAGCAGGTCCTGGTACTCCCGAAGGTGCCGCGCCATCTCCTCCTTCAGGTGCTGGATCTCCTGCTCCAGCCGCCCCACCGTGTCCTGGTAGCTCCCCACCTCCGCCCCGTACTGGTCCTCCAGCTGCCGCATCTGGCGCAGCAGCGCCTCATTCTGGCCACAGGAGGGGAGGGCAGGTGTCGGATCCTGGTCCAAAGGGGCCCAGTCTCTCCCCGCACCCCCTACATCCCACCCTGGGGCAGCTGCTTACTGCTTCTGGGGGGCACAACTCCCCCAGTAGCAAGCTGGGCTGCGATTCCCTGTTCTGGCCCCGGGAATATAACCAGCTTCAGCGGGGGTGCCGGGGTCCCCCACCACCACCGAGCAGTACTCACGGTTCCCTTCAGCCCGTCCACCTCGCAGGTCAGGCTCTGGATCTGCCTCCGGGACTCGTTCATCTCCTGCTTGGCCTGGCGCAGGGCCTCGTGGTTCCGGTTGGCTGCGTCCGACAGGTCAGCAAACTGCGGGAGGGAGGGAGCGATGGGGAAGCGGGGCCTAGGGCCCCCCCAAAATGCTACCCCAGCGAGGTGAGGGGGGAGCACCCTGCGTGCACAGGGTGGCTTCCCTGCAGGTGAGGTTGTCCCCAGCCCCAGAAGGAGCAGCCGTGCCCCACACGCCCACCCCCAGCTCCCCTTGCTGGCATGGAGAGTGTACGGGGCTCCTCTTCCCTGGGCCGGTACCTTGGACTTGTACCACTCCTCGGCCTCCTGCAGGTTCTTCACGGCGATGCTCTCGTACTGGGTGCGGATGTCGCGCAGCGCGGCCGTCAGGTCCGGCTTCACCGGCTCCATCTCCACCTGCACCTGCTGGCTGTGGACGCTCACCTGCATGTCCCGCAGCTCCTGCGCCCGCCGGCCGCGCCGAGGGACGAGAGAGCGAGTGTGAGACGCCCTGAAACCTGCCTCCACGGGGGCCCCAGCGGCACCCAGATGTTGAGTTGTGAGCTGAGTCCTGGGGCCCCCTCCATCGCCTCCTCCCCGCCCTGGCGCAGGGTGGGGCCCTACTGCAGCTGCAGTTCTGCTCTTCACCACGAGATGGCGGAAAGGTGCCTTGGCCACTGGAGAGCCAGGGGAACAGCTGGCTACTGCTGAGTCTCCCCCACCCATCCCAACCCAGCTGGACTCTCCTTGGGCTCGCGGGGGAGGGGAACGGGGCAGAGCGGTCAGTTGCCCCACATCAGCCTGCCACCCGAGCCATTGCTGCCTCCTCCTTCCCCCACCAGGACCAAGCCACCCCCCCACCCCCAAATCCCCCCCTGCACCCCTCTGTGCCCCCCACCCTCCCCTTACCTCCTCGTGCAGCTTCTTCAGGAACTCGATCTCGTCCATCAGTGACTCGATCTTGCGTTCCAGCTCCAGGCGCGACAGGGTGGCATCGTCCACGTCCTGTGGAGGGGGGAGGCAGGGGGACGAGTGCCAGGGACAGGCCCACGGTGGTGGAGGGGAGCCACACAGGGAGCAGTCTGGCCCACAGATCCCCGCCCTGTCCCTCTCCTTGCACGGGGGCAGGGGCACCGTGTGTGTGTACGAGTGCTCAGGTTTTACATTCTGTGACTGTGCACAGGTGGGTACACACCCTGAGAGGGGTGTTTTTGCACACGTGTGTGTATGAGAGTGTCTTTGTGACCACAGATGGGCCATGCGTGCCTCTCCCAGTGCAGGTGTGTGCATGGAGGGGTACATGCCTAGGTGTACACGCTAAGCATGTGGACACCATCGCAGGGATGATGTTCCTGGGTGCATGTGCCCACAAGTTTGCCTGACTGCACAGGGAGGAGCCCGCTTGTGGTGCGTACTGGCACACCAGGATAGGTATAGATCCCATCACAACCCTCCTCCCCCAGTGAGGGGGGCTGGCATGGTATCCTTTAAATGACGAGAGCACAGATTCCCAGGCTCACTGCATGGGAGCGTGTGAGCAGGCACACGGGCTTGCAATACACCTGCAAGGACACGTTTGGATGCGAGTGTGCAAAAACGTGTGATCAAGTACACGTGCACAAGCACATGAACAAGAGTTCATGCAAGTATGAGTGTGTGCAAGTGTGCATACAAGGGGGGGGCAGGGGAACACACTCACCTTCCGGAACAGCACCAGGTTGTTCTCAGCATCCTCACGCCGGTGTATCTCCTCCTCCAGCCTGGGGGCCAAGGGGGGCACAGCAAGGGAGTCAGGTGCAGGCAGGACACACCCACATGCTTCTCCCTCCAGCCCCTCCCACCTCCACCCCCCCCCCCCACCCCCCCCGCTCCCAGCACCCCCCCATGCACCCACTGGCTTCCTCCCTGAACACCCGGTGATCTTCCCCCCCACACCCTCCCCTCCCACCCCTCACGCCCCTGGACTAACACCGCCAGCGCTCAGAGGGGTCTCTCTACCCGCACCCCTTCCTGGGCTCACTGAATTCAGTCCCCTGAAGTGCCCCACCTGAACGGGGCTGGGGAGAAGGGGGCTCCACATTGGTCCCCCCCAAACCAGGGGTCTGGACTCCATGGTGTACTGGAGGAGGGTGGGGCAGTGCCAGGAAGGGAACAGCCCCACCCCCATCCTCTCCCCTGGAGGATAAAGACCCCCCCTCCATCACGGTGGGGTGGGGGACATCCTAGCGGCAGAGGGGGCACTCGCCATTGGGGAGCAGCAGCTGTGATGCTTCCCCGCCCCAAACCCCAGTGTCTCCAGCAGCCCCGCCCTGCAGTCATCTGCAGGGAGCACACGGGTCAGGGGATGCCACACCCTGCAGCATCCTCCCATGGGCCCGGGGGGGGGGGAAGGGAACGGGCCCCCGCTCCACCCCTACCCATGGTGCCATAGGTCAGACGGTGCCAGGCTGCAGAAGCCCAGTGCCCCACCCGCTGCTGACTTCGCCTGGTGCTGCGGCTTGGTGGGATGCTGCTCTGGGGGGGGGGGCAGACTGCAGCCCCCCCCCCGGGGGGCCGCTGGGAGATCCCCTCCCCCTAGGCAGACAAGGTGCCCTCCAGGCCATATTCCCATAAGGCAGGTGATCAGCCCCACCCAGGGGGACTGGAACAATTTGTAGGGGGGAGTATACAATGGAAACCACTTCAAGTCTGGGGGTGCAGCAGCCCCCCTATTTCCAGCACCTATGACCCCACTCACCACTGCCTCAGTTGCCCTCCAATCCTCCCAGCCCTGCTCCAGCTCTCCCTTCACCCAACCCCTCCTGCCCACCCCACATTTCCCTTCTGCCCCAGCTCTGCCCCCAAACCTCACCCTGCACCTCCACAGCCCACTGGCACTTGGAGCTGCTCTGCCTGCAGGGGGGGCAGGGAGGGGCTGCAGCTGGGTGGGGCCCAGAGTCTGCCCTGAACATCGGCCAAGCAGAGCCAACACTGGGCGCTGCACCCCCT
>ML677402.1:954454-973384 GCA_007922305.1 Dermatemys mawii
CGCGTGCTCGGGGCCCCGTGGGTCGCTGCGGCATGCCTGCCCCTCCCCCAGCGAACGCTGTCCGGTCCCCCCCGCCCCCTCCCCCACACACTGCCCCCCCTCCCCCGCTAAAGTGCGCGCGGTTGCGGGTGGGAAGCTCGCGGGGGGCCGGGGACTCGAACCCGGGTCCCGAACTCACCATGGCTGGAGCGGGGCAGCGGAGTCTCTCACTGTCCGACCCTTTAGGGAGTCTCCAGTGAGAAGAACTTTGGGCAGCCCCCCGGGCGGGGCCTTATATACCCGGGGCGGGGCGAAGGGCGAAGGGGCGGGGCGTTGTGGCCGAGGGGCGGGGCGGGAGGGTGTGTCCGTCTTCCACGCCCCGCCTCTCACGTAAGCCCCGCCCTCGACTTGTCCTGATTGGCAGGTTCGAAAGTTTGAACTCGCCCGCAGTGGGTGACGGACGCAGAGTGGAATGTGGAGGGGGGGGGGGGCGGGGGGGGGGGACAGGCTGGGGAGGTGGGTTACAGCAGGGAGTGAGTTTGGGGCAGGTAGCTCTGAGTTCAGTGAATGAGGAGGGGGCTGGACCAGGCAGCACCCCCTGCGGAGGGGAGGACAGTGGAGGGAGGGGGCAGCAGATCGCGGGGGGGTGGGCTGAGAGCCGGGCGAGGGGGTGGGACCACAGGTGGGACTGGGGATCTCCCTCTGAGCAGTCAACCCCCTGCAACCAACATTCCCCCCTTTTCCTGGGGTGCCCCCCTGTCATGGGGGGTGGCCTCCGCCGGGGGGGAACGGGGGGGCTCTGTAGACACAAAGCCCCAGGGACACGCTATGTGGTCTTATCCCCGCCGGTCTGCAGCCTGGCTGGTGGGACGCTGTGGGAGGCGAGGACCGGGGGGCGGGGGCGTGTATGGGGGTCTGAGATGTCTCTCGCATGCACAGGGCCTGAGTGACCGGCTCCAGATCAGCCCGTGCCCCCAGGCGAAACGCCACCGCCCAGGGGTTGGCTGTAGAGGCATTTCCCTTGCCCGGGCTCTGCCTGGCCGCCCTGCCTCGCCCGCTCTCCCCAAGGGGGGTCCCCGGCTGCCCTGTCCCCGCCCGCCGCCTTCCCACCAGGATGCCCAGCTCGTGTGGCTGCCCCAGTTTGCCCTGGCTCTGCTGCCTGTCTAGCCAGACAGGTGCCCCTACATGCCTGGGAACCCCCGAGTGTTCCCATGAGGCAGCGGGGAGGGCCGGGGCGGGGGGAAGGAGTTAACAGGACAGTGCTTTGCTCTAGTTAAACCTGGTGTCTCCCTGAGGAAGCCGATGTCATCCCCACTACCCTGAGAGACAAGTGACTGCCCCAAGGCTCCAGCACCCACCTGTGTCACAGTCCGGATGTGAACTCTGCACCCTTCTCCCTTCCCCGGCTGGCCCAGCGGGGACGTGCTGTCTGGATGACACGCTGTGGGGTGAGGGAGGGGGGACAAGGAGAGACTCTAGCCTGCAGGACGTGTGTGACCTTCATTCTGCAGGGAGCTTGGCTTCCCTTTCATCTTTGTCCTCAAAGGCATCACTCCCCACCCTGTCCCTCTGTAGCCTGGCACCAACATGGCTAGGAGGGACCCTGCAAACATCTGGAATCAACGGCCCTTTCAAAGAGTCCCTGGATTAGCTACAGGGCCGGTACCCGCTTTCTGGGCAGCTCTTGGGAAAGCCATGGCCACGTGCCCCAAGCAAACCCGCCTGTGGGACTCTCCAGGGCGTGGGTCAATTACAGATAACGGGGCTAGTTCGTCATAAACACGAATGACAGAGACATTTGACAGTCGGATCCTGGGGGGTTTCCTCAGGATAAAACCTCGCAGCAGGTTGTGGGTGCGGGGGGTGGGGGAGGCGGACAAAGGCAGGAATTTCATCTCCTTCTCCAGGCGGCCGGAGTTCAGGCCTAAAGGCTGCAATGCCATGAACCGGGCACCGGACCTCTCGGCCCTGGGAACGGAAGTGGGGCAACCTTGATACCTGGCTCCCCAAGGTGGGCTGGTTATTGCAAGCTGTCCCCTGGCAGCCGCTGTTTGGTGTCCCACATTAAACGAGGGCGGGGAGGGGGTGGAAACAATGGCCGCCAGCGAACCAGCTGTCTGCCGTGTCTGCCCAGGCCAAGCAGACCCGTCCTGCATGTGGAGTGGGGACAGAGACTATGGGGCTCCCTATTCTGTGGGGCCCAGCAGGCACTGGCCCCTCCAGGCCCCTCTCTCCACCGTAGCACTTTGGCCTTGATCCCCAGACTGAGCCATGTGCTGGGAGCAGGGCCAGTCCCCTTGCAGCTCTCCATGGGCTCTGTCCGAGGCGGGTGTGGGGGAGACACTCTGTCTCTTCGGGTCCAGCCCCGGCTGGGTGTGGGACGTATCATTGGGGGTGGGCGCTCGCCCCGTTGCCCCTGTTCTGTGGATGGCAGGCTCCAGTCCCCGGGCCGTGAGGATGACCCCTCTCACCAGGACGGCATTCACACCCCGGTGTGTTGATTTGCTCCCCCCCCCGCATCCTTCGAGGGCTGTTCCTCTCGAGGCGGGTTTGCACCCCCGCCCTGCAAGCCCGTATTCTCCGAAAGAGAGAAGCTGACGGTGGCAGCTCCAGGCCAGGGGCTTGTCACCGGGGGTCTGTTCACCCCAGCTCTGGCTTCCTGTTCACTCCCCAGGGCTGAGTCAGGACTAGGCCCCGGGGAAGGTGTAGGGTCTCCCCATCGCTCAAGGGACCAAAACATCCCTGCCTGAGCCACGGCCACGGGGGCCACGTGGACGGTCACATGGGGTGAGAACCTGCCACTGAGGGCCATGTGTCCTTACATGTGTCCTTACAGATCTGAGCTCCTCCGGCGGTTGGGTGACCAGATGTCCCGATTTTATAGGGATAGTTCCGATTTTGGGGTCTTTTTCTTATATAGGCTCCTATTACCCCCCATCCCCGTCCCGATTTTTCACACTTGCTGTCTGGTCACCCTATCCGGCAGGGCCATGGCGACGCGGCAGGCCAGACCAGCCGGCGGTGGGGTGGAAAGAAAACCAGTGTTCAAGCAAAACAGGAATTAAAGAGAACAAACAAGGGCAGGAAAAGAGGAAGTCCCAGGGCGGGGGGAGGGGGCGCTGGCAGGCGATGGGGGGGGGGCAGCAGCAGTGCCCGGTGAACTGGTGAACCAGAGCCGGGGTGTGAAGCAGGCCTGAGGGCACCGTTCTCGGGTAACGAAGCCCTTGGAAACCCCCTGGGCTTTACCCGGACGTCACCCAGGGTTTGTCTCAGGGGCTTTCACTGCCGCAGGGCCACGCAGCTGCCAGGGCCGGGGTGCGCGTCTGGCCGGGGAAGGGACCCGCGCACCCGCTGCAAACCGAACCCCGGGCCTGGCAGCCGACGGCTCCCCTCTGCGGCCGGCCCCCGCCCTCCCTTCGGGCTGGTGGTTCGCGCGGCCTCCAGCAGGTGGCGCCGCAGCTAAATTTTCCCTTTGCCAGGGGCTTGGGGTTCCGCCGGCCCGAAGGTCGGGGTGGGGGGGCACAGAGCCCCTGGCTTGTGAGCACAGACCAGCCCCTGCTTTGCCCTGCCCTGGGATGGGACCGCAGCTCTCCAGAGCAGACACCGAGTGTTGGTCCTTTATTTCCCTCCGCTCCGCAGCTCTTGGGGCGACCAGATGGCCCGATTTTTGGGTCTTTTTCTTAGACGGGCTCCGATCCCTCCTCCCCCCCACGTCCTGATTTTTCTCACTTGATGTCTGGTCACCCCAATGGCCCCGTTCCACTTGCACTTTACAAAGGACACGTGCAGGAATCACTCCTGCCCCCGACACAGGGACACCTCTGACCCCCAAGGGTGTGGGCCAGACGAGGGCAGAGCGACAGGAACTCGCCTGGAGTTTACAGTGTGAGGGAGGGAGACCAGTGGTTTTATTGTAGCCACTTTCCAGCTGAAGAAACTGAGGCACAGACAGATGATGAGCACGATTTTCCAAATCCCCCCCGCCCCCAGTGGCTCAGTGAAAGTGAAGTGAGACCCACCGAGGCCCGGGGCCCTGCAGTGTGCACGCGTCCTACTCAGCCCCTTGTCCTGACACACACACACACACACACACACACACACACACACACAGCATTGATCACACTGCGGGTGCAGCCGTTGACATTCTTCGCCTGGTTCGGAGGCAGAATTCGAGCTTGTGTTGAAAGAATCCTTTGGCCCTTGTCCAGAACGGGCCAGTGCAGTACTGCCCCTGCTAGCCGGAAGCCGAGTGGCTTTACTGCGTGTCATAGGGCAACTGATTACAAAGGGCGGGGGCGGGGATCTTATCCTACTAGGGAAAAGACATTTTTTCTTCTACCTTAATGATCCTACCTTAGGGGCTAGAACATTCTACCCAGGTTCAATTCAGAGTCTCTAAAGAAGGGTCTGATCCACAGTTCGTACGACAAGGTTCCAGGAAAAGGCAGATCACAAAGTCACTTCAGAGACGCCCAGTGCAGAGACTGATCTCCCCGGGGACTCAGGACCTGCTGCCAGCTCTCCACCTTGGGAGGCCCCAGTCCGCCCCGGCGGTGCTCCGGTGATCGGGGGGGGGGGGGGGGGGAGAGGCTGTCTGCACGTCAGGCCCCTGAACGGGGAGGGGGCTGAACTTTGCAGCCAGACCCCTCCCTCCAGGGCTCAGTCCCGTTTTCAGCACCCCCCCGTTCTGCTGTTACTGCTCTGTTACCCTGTTACTGCTCTGTAACCTCCCTAGTAAGCCCCCCAGCCCACCGGAGTGGGGAGAGGGGGCTTCGGCCTGGGGGGCTGGCGTGGAGGGAAGATGAGTCAGAGCGGGAACGGGATTTTGAGCACCCCAAACCACTGGGCGGAGGACTGGGCCCAGCTCCGCTGATCACTAGCTTTGTCCTCTTGCAAGACGTTGCCCAAACAGGCATTCTCAGGGCTGGGACTGGCTAGCTGGTCTGGGTCTGCGCAGTGCCCGGCCCGGCCCAACGGGGTCCTGGGCCAGGCCGGAGCTGCAAGGCACATCCCATAATAGCCACCGAAGGGAGTGTTTGAACACCCCAGCCCAGGAGCCCTGCAATGGCACAGACCCCCGGTCATCTGAATGCAAACACGCCCTATACCCGTGTGTGGCGCGCCGGACGCCAGCGTCCCGCCTAGAGCAGCTGCTCTCCGGCCCTGGTGCCAGCCAGGGGATTTCACGCTTCCCACGGGCGGGGCGGGGCTCTGCCATCTGGGCAAAGGTAACGGGAGGAAAACGGCCCAGAGTCCGGCTTTGCTTTCAGCTGCCCGGGAGGTGTGGGGGAGCCCGGGGGAGCTGTCACTGGCCCTCTCCTCCCGGCACTCGCCAGCCCCTCTGCAGTGTGTGCGGACCCCAGGGCGGGGGAAGGGGGGGCTGCGGCTGCCACTTCCCCTCGGTCCTCGCTCCCCCTCCTTCCATCCCTGGCTTTGCCGCAGTGCGGTGCTGGGCTCCTCCTCCACTCCCCTTTCACAGAGCCCACATCTGCAGCGACCCCCCTCCTCGGGGGGAGCCGCAAGGACTCGGTTCCGAGCCGCGCCCCCAGCTCCACGGGCCAGCAGCCGCGAGACGGCAACGAGCCAGAGGCACGTCCCGTACGTCTGGCTCTGGCCCCCGCGGCAATGGCCCTCCGGCTCCCCAGGACAACACGGGACCCCCCCGACCCTGCTCCCATTCTCCCTCCTCAGACTCTTCCTCGCTGCCCCCACCCCAGAGAGCATCCCCCAGCCCCTTGCACCAGCTTGTGAGCAGGTGACCGGGGCAGGTGATGTGCTTTGCAGGGGAGGTGCCAGAAGTAGAAACCCAGAGCCATGCCCCCCCCCGGGTCACCCCCCACTGCTCTCCCTGGCTTCCCAGCCAGACCCCAACCCCAAGGCTGGAGCCCGGCTCCCCGGCACATTTTCTGTGGCACCGTCACGTCGGTATCTGCCGGGATCAGAAATGCTGGAAACCGCCTGGGAAGGGAGATCCGACACAGGGTGCATGGGGGGGGCCTCCGCCAGGATGTGACTCACACCACCACCACCTCCGGCGAGTGGGGCACAAGGAGAGAGACAGAGTGGGAGGCAGAGCTCAGACACGGGCACCCCTAGGCCGGCCGGCCAGTCTCTCCTGCCAGGCCTCGCATCAGCCGGCCCGAGGGACGGGGCGTTACCCGGGCAGCTGGCCCTGGCTGGCGAAAGCTCCCCCCCAGACAATGGAGCCCCCCTCATCTCAGCGAGAGCCCCTCCGCCGGCCAGGCAGCCCAGCCCAGCTGCCAGGCAGAACCAGGGGCAGGGACGAGAGGGGCAGCGGGTGGGTCCCCCTGGGGAGGGGGGCGACTGTCAACGTGTCCGCCTGGGAGATCCCCGGAGCTGCCAGCTGGCGCCCAGCCCCCTCCCAAACCGCGGGCGCCTCCCTCCCTGCCGCAGGGCCTGGGGAGGGGCGGGGGAGACAGACAGAGGGAGAGGGAGGGAACTGGGCTGCTTTGTTCTGAAGCTGCACAGCCCCTTTGTCCAGGGCTTTGTGAGGGGACCAGGAACAGCCTGGTGTGAAACCAGACCAGCGGGGGAGGGGGGTCTCCCTCCTGCTCCCCCGCCCCCCCGATGTCAGCGGATCTTACCGGAGATCAGAGCAGGGCAGCCTTGTCCCCTCCTGGGGCGGGGGGGTCGGGCGAGACCCTCCCCGATTGTCCCCGGCATTGCGGGGGGGCGACCATGTTTCCGACGGGCTCTGTGAAGGTGGAGGAGGGGCTCTCAGACCTTTCCATTGACCCCTCACGGTGGACAGGCTAGAGACCCGGGGCCAGGCCGCGTGGCTGGGGCTGGGCCATGGGGTCATTGGGGTCCCAGCAGCCCACGCTCTGAGCATCCGTGTCTCCCCAGCCCTGCTCGCTGCCCGGGCTCTGCGTGAGCCTCCCTGCGCTCCGGCCAGCCAGGGAGGGGTTACCGGAGGTCTGGGGGTCAGAGACCTGGACCCCCACCGCTGCCCAGCCCACTTGGCTGCCCTTCTGGAGACTTGGCAGCCTTGTGACCTGGTTTAGGGACGTGGCTCAGACAGCCAGGCCCGGAGCTGAGTTTTAACCCGACCAACCCTGCAAGATCCAAGCCGGGCGGGGGGCTCTGGGCCGTCCCCGGTGTAGGGCCGGGCTGCGTTGTCACTGAGTAGAAATGAGGCTGGCACATGAACCCTGTGTCTGACCTGCCCCTGGGCTCTGCCCCCAGGCCAGATCTAACCGAGCTCTGAGAGCTCACAGATAGCTGGCCGTGCCCGGAAAGGGAGGGGAGGGGAACAGCACACAGCTCCCCTGCCCGGCTCTCGAGTGCCTCTCCGGGGAGCACAAAGCATTTCCCAAAGAGTGGTGAGTTAAGTGCCACAACTCTGGGGAAACCGAGGCACAGTGAGAGGAAGTGATTTGCCCAAGTGAGTCACTGGCAGAATTGGGACTAGAGCCTCAATCGCTGGTGGCCAGTCTTCTGCTCTACCCACTGCACAGCCCTGCTCCCAGAAGAAGACGGGTCTGGTTTTGCGTTGCCATTGGGAACTGTAATTTTCAAGGCTTTTAACTCCCCCCTGAAAGCTCCTTTGGGTTAAAATGAGGCAGGTGGAGACACTGCCTTTCCTGGAGCATCAATCGCACGAACAGCCACCTTGGCTGCCAATAGTTGTCGAGCAGAGGAGCTACAGCCGGTGATGTGGCTGTAGGGTGGTTCACAGTCCCCTTGGAGCAAGATCCATTCAACACCTGTGCAGGCCAAAGCCATGCGGTAGATGATCCATAGTCTAGACAGGTCTGTGTGGGGCTAGCTAGATACAGTGGGTCTGTGTGGGGCTAGCTAGATCTGCATTGGAAGGTTTTTCAGGAGGAACAGGACCTCAGGGACTGCCATACCAGATCAGGCCAGGGGAATAAACATGTCCTGCTTTTAAAGATAAGCATAAGAATGATTCACACACGCTGGCTTGTCCGGTGCATTGGTTGATTTCTGTCTAGTAACTGGGAAATATTCAGCTCTTGATGAATGGCGTATTGGAGTTCTGTGTTTCAGGGGCGCTGGCCCCGAAGGGAAGGGCTGGCGAAAGCTGAATCCCAGCCCAGTCCAATAGCCCGATGTGCTGCGTGCCCGGAAAGCTCAGCGTCACACACGCTCTTGTGTGATTCCAGAGCACCCTCTCCATGTGCCCACGGCAGCACACGCACACCCAGGCTCCACACGCCAGGAGCCTCCCCCGCTAAGCACAGCAACGGTGCAAAGGCTCCGATCCGCCTTTGCTGTGTCAAAGGGCCTGACTCATTCTGCTGAGAGCATCAATGCGCTGCCGGCCCAGCGGCTGCAGCCCTGCCCCGCGCCGGCTGGGGCACAAAGCAGCTTCTTTGCATCTTGCGGCCGCGATTTCCTCCCCACGCTCCCCTTCCTCTGCTCCTTCTGCCTTGATTCGCTCGGGGAGAATTGTTCCATTCTGCCCGTTACAGTGGCTCCGAGGGCCAGGGCAGCGGCCAGCAGAACTAACCGGGCTAAGTGCAATTGACAGGAGTCCCGTTCCCCGTTCTTCTCCTGCCCCCCATTAGCCCTTCCCTGCCCCTTTCCCCTCGCTAGCCTGCGGCTTTTCCCGCTGTGTCTTCAGGCCACAGGGCTAAGCCTCCGTGCAGAGTGACAGTCCTTTTACAGCCCGGCTAGCCAAGGATCCCGAAGTACTTCACCTCGCCCACCACAGGGCAGGCAGGAGGTTGACTCCCATTTCACAGAAGGCAAAACAGAGGCATGGCGTTACCCAGCAAGCCAGGGCTGGGAGTGGGCCCCAGGAGTTCATAGACTCCTAGAAGATCAGGGTTGGAAGAGACCTTGGGAGGGATCTAGTCCAACCCCCTGCTCAAAGCAGGATCAGCCCCAACTAAATCAGACTTCCTGACCCTGAGTCTCCTGCTCTGGCCAAGGCCCCTCCGGACCAGGGGGCTGCAGCCTGCCCTAGCTCTGATGGTCTAGCACTGGGGTGGCCAACCTGGGGCTCCGGAGCCCACGTGGCTCTTCAGAAGTTAACACGCGGCTCCTTGTACAGGCACCGACTCCGGGGCTGGAGCTGCAGGCACCAAGTTTCCAGTGTGCTGGGGGGTGCTCCCTGCTCAACCCCTGGCTCTGCCACGGGCCCTGCCCGCCCTCCACCCCTTCCCGCCCCCTCCCCTGAGCCTGCCGTGCCCTCGCTCCTGCCCCCCAGAGCCTCCTGCACGCCGCGGAACAGCTGATGGGAAGGTGGGGGAGGGACGGGGAGGCGCTGATCAGTGGGGCTGCCAGTGGGCGGGAGGCTGCTGATGTATTACTGGGGCTCTTTGGTGATGTACGTAGGTAAATTCTGGCTCCTTCTCAGGCTCAGGTTGCCCCCCCTCCCCCCGGTCTAGCGGGTCTTTGCCATCTCTGTGTGGATAGGAAGGGAAGGGAATGTAGGGGGTGCCATTCTTCCCTGAGTCCCAGACCTCCTGTCTGACCTTGGGCAAGTCACACGTTCTGCCTTGTGCCTCAGCTCTCCAGGGGGAACGATCCTTCCCCGACTCAGGATCAAAACCCACCAGTGAGACGTGCCGGTAACACTGTGATGGGGCCGTCCAAGCACCAAGATAGTCGGGTCCTCAGGTCCCATCTCCACTGCAAGAAATCACCAGATTCAAGCCAGGTGAGGGTCAGTGAAGTTCTAACTCGGACTCTTCCCAGCCAGGTGGCCAGGCACAGCCATGTTCTAAACCTGCTGGAGACGGGGAGCTGCGTTCGGGTGGTTCCGGTACATGCCTAGAGCACATGCAATTGCGTTCTTCCTGTCCACACAAGCGGGAGAGGGTGAGAGGGGAATCCAAACACACACACACACACACACACACCAGCTGGGCCACAAATGAGTTCCATGTGGTTTTAAACATGGTGTGTTTTGTGAGTCTCCGCTGGCACCCCGAGCGGCTGCTCTGTCATCTCAGGCCCACACCAATGGGCTGCCCCCCACGCCCTCACCCACGTCTCTCCGACGCTCGGCTGGGCTATGTCTGCAGCAAATGCTTTCAGGCTGGGACGCGGCGGGGGTCTCTGTGCTGGGGTTCGTCACAGAGCCTGCTTGCATCTGGCTGGAACGTGCATACGAGAGAGACAGGAACCTTGGCCCAGCCGTGGGGTCCTGGATCCAGCAGCTGGAAAATCTGATTGCTCGTGAAGCTGCACATCTGGATGTGGGAAAACAAGGGCGAGAGGAATTGCTGACCTGGAGTTTGCGAAAGGCCCTGCCCTCCCCCAGGCCCTCTCTGCCCAGTGCCGCTGGGCAGGAGGGCACCCGGACAATCTCTGTATTGGGCTCTAATGTGTGGTGGTAGGGAAGCGGGGTTTGTTTGCTTCCTGGAGGCTGGTCCGGACTCCTGGACCTTAGCCAGAGGCTCGCACCTCCCCTGCTCATGCTCCATGGGAAAACCAGCTTCCCTGTGCCCTGGTGTGATGTACCGCACAGAGCTTAACGGGGGGAAGGGAGCTGCTATATTAATCCATGCAGGCAGCCGGGACCTTCTCACCAGAGCGAGGGGCTCTCTGGGGCTGGGGACCTCTCCTGCCTATCTCACCCCACCAGAACGGCCCTGGGTGGGGCCCATGGCACCCCACAGCACTCAGCGGTGCCCGGGCAGAGCTGCCCCGGAAGGGGGGCCAAAGGGGCAGTTTGCCCTGGGCTCCCTGTGGGAGGGCAGCCACCTTGTGCAGCACTATGACCAGGCAACCTGGGTTGTAACACCATTCGCTGCCATTCGGGCCACGGTGGAGGGACGGTCGGGGCAGGGCAGAGGGACGGTCGGGGCAGGGCGGAGGGACAGTCGGGGCAGGGCGGAGGGGGTCTGGGGTTGCGTGTACCCCATGGAAAAGTGCAGAGGTACAAAGGAACATGGGCACTGTGGTGATCTTAACCCTAAACGCCGCTCAATCTGTCTCCCGCCATGACCAGGCGGGAGCCCTAGGAAGGGGACGATCCCCTCTGCCAAGTAACCACACAGCCACCACCGCTGTCTAACCCCAGAGCCGGCCGGTATGGCCCCAGCAACACCGAGCAGGTTTTCCTAGCCACCTGCCTCCTCTCTGCCCCGTGGGACCAGGCACTCGGTCCCGGGGATCGTCTGGTGAGGCTGGTACCTGCCGGGAGACACGCACACCCTGGTTCACGTAACACAGGGCCACCCATGGGCACCGCTAACCTGGGACACCCTAGGCTGAACTGCTCGGTACCCAGCCCAGCCCTGAGCCAGTGCCGGTTGGACCAGCGCTAACTGGCTGCCTAAGCTGCTCCCGGCGCATTGCACTGGGTCTGGAAGTGGCATTCTGGAGGAATTGTGGGGTTCGGGGTCCCCCTCCACTGCAGCAGCTTGTCCTTGCTGTGTAACCCCCCGGCACTGCGTGTTTGTTTGCGGCGTGGCGGTTGGGGGGTAACGGGCTCCTAACGGCCGGGACGCTTCCCTCAAGCGGGTTTTATCTTTGTCTCGTTGGCGCTGACTCTGCGCCTGCAAACACAGCCGGAGAGGCCGGGCAACAGTCACTAGGGAGCTGCTGGTTGCTACCAACAATACACAAAATGCAGCCAGAAGGGAAGTTTGTTCTTTCTTGAGGAGATGCTGGGCCCAGGGGAGCATCCAGGGGACACGGCAGGGCCAGGGGAACATTCAGGGGACACGGTGGGGCTGGGAGAACGTCCAGGGGACACGGCGGGGCTGGGAGAACGTCCAGGGGACATGGTGCGGCCGGGGGAATGTCCAGGGGACACGGCGGGGCTGGGAGAACGTCCAGGAGACACGGCAGGGCTGGGGGAACATCCAGGGGACATGGTGGGGCCGGGGGATCGTTCAAGGGACACGGCGGGGCCGGGGGAACATCCAGGGGACACGGCAGGGCTGGGAGAACGTCCAGGGGACACGGCGGGGCTGGGAGAATGTCCAGGGGACATGGTGGGGCCAGGGGAAGGTCCAGGGGACATGGTGGAGCTGCGAGAACATTCAGGGGACATGGTGGGGCTGGGGAAACGTCCAGGGGACATGGTGGGGCCAGGGGAACGTTCAGGGGACACGGCGGGGCTGCGAGAACGTTCAGGGGACACGGTGGGGCCAGGGGAATGTTCAGGGGACACGGCGGGGCCAGGGAAACGTCCAGGGGACATGGTGGGGCTGCGAGAACGTTCAAGGGACACGGCGGGGTCAGGGAAACATCCAGGGGACATGGTGGGGCTGGGAGAACGTCCAGGGGACACGGCGGGGCCAGGGGAAGGTCCAGGGGACACGGTGGAACTGGGAGAACGTTCAGGGGACACGGCGGGGCTGGGAGAACGTTCAGGGGACACGACGGGGCCGGGGGAAGGTCCAGGGGACACAGTGGGGCCGGGGGAAGGTCCAGGGGACACGGTGGGGCCGGGAGAACGTTCACGGGACATGGCGGGGCCGGGGGAAGGTCCAGGGGACACGGCGGGGCCGGGAGAACGTTCAGGGGACACAGCGGGGCCGGGGAAACTCCAGGGGACACAGTGGGGCCGGGGGAAGGTCCAGGGGACACGGAGGGGCCAGGGGAATGTTCAGGGGACACGGCAGGGCCGGGGGAAGGTCCAGGGGACACGGTGGGGCCGGGAGAACATTCAGGGGACACGGCGGGGCCGGGGGAAGGTCCAGGGGACACGGAGGGGCCAGGGGAACGTTCAGGGGACATGGCGCGTGCCCCAGAGGAAGGAGGCTGGGGGAGGAGAGAGGGCAGCAGACCCTGTTGTCTCTGCTCTACAGATCTGGCGTGGTCAGGAGATGTCGGAGGCCCCAGTGCCTCTGCTCTGCAAGGCCAAAGGCGAGGAAAGCGGAGAGCCCCGGGCTCAGGAGAACGCCACGTGCTCCCCACGGGGCACAAGGGACGAGGCTTCTCCAGGCCTCCAGCAACCCTTTGGAGAGGCGCGTAAGGGCCGGGAACCCGTGGAGCCCCAGATCCAGTGCCAGGTGGGCAGAGTTAGAGCTGTCTCCTACTCACTGGGTGACCAATGGTGCTTCCCACCTCCTGGCTCTTCCCTGGCTGCTCCAGGAAATGAGATTAGAAACTCCAGTTCTTCCTTTGTCCCCAGCAAAGGCACAAACCAGGCTGCCCCTGCCTCGTTCAACCTGCCTCTGGAGATCTCCTCCCCCAGCAGGGAAAGAGGGGTCCAGTCCCCATGGCTCATTCAGTCCTGGGCCCCTCTGCTGAGACTGCCAGCAATGGGGCCAGTCGCTGCCAACCTGACCGACAGGAGCTGGATGGACTGAGCCCTGACAAACTCACTGCACACAGGGCATGGCTCGGGGCACTGCTGACCTGCCATGGGGACTGGGGTTGTGCGTGCGTGTGTGCACATGTGTGTGTGTGCGCATCTGTGTGTACATGTGTGCTGTGTGTGCACGCCTGTGTGCATACGTGTGTGTGCATGTGTGCACCTATGTGCACATGTATGCGCATGTGCACGTGTTTTTGAGCCTGTATGCGCTTGTGCACATGTGTACACACGTGTGTGAGCGTGTCTGAGTGGCTGTGCAGATGGGCTGCGGAGCTGTGAGTAGAACAGAGCTGGCTTTGTCTGGGGGCGATCAGGAGCGCCCGTCTGTCTGTCTGTGCCCAAGGCCAGGTCTCTAACCCCACAGCGTTTCTGGACATCTCAGACCTGAGCTCTGGCTGGCGTTGGAATGGTGGGGGGGCAGAGCTTGGTGGGAATGGGGGTGCCAATGAGAGTGGGGGCTCTCCACTGCTCTCCACTGCCACAGCCTGGATTCGTCTCCTCCTTCCTCCTCCAGGCCTCTTGGCTTTTGCTCCGGAGAAGGCGGGAGAGACGCAAGCTCTGCACTCCGCCGTGGGGGTGGGGTTGAGAAAGGGACCAGGCCCAGGAATGTGTCTTGAGAAATAATGTGACCCCCCGTGTTGCCAAGAAAAGAAACCCCCCGGATCTGGCCTTTCTTATTAACATCTGAATGTCAGCCAGCGGGGGGGGCGGGGAGGGGGAGCTCCCTGTTTCCCCAACTGTCTCCATCTTCCAGGCGTTTTCTATCCCCATCTCCCCCTATCCCCCTCCACTCTCCCCCTCCCAGCACAGCTTTCCCTGGGGCACAGTCAGATGACTTGCTAGGTGATAAAGGGAGAGCAAATGCCACCAGGGATTCCTGTTCCGTCTCCTAGCAACTGAACAACTCGTTGCCTAGCAGCGGATGAGCAGGGCTCTGTCTTACATACCTAATTAGAGAGCAAGCATCTCTGGGCCTCCTGTGTCCTTGGGATGGAGCCATCGATTGTATTCCACAGCACACTGGACCCGCTCCTGGGGAGAGACCCCTGATCCTCTCCTGTGCCCACAGAGCCTTTACCTCTGGCTGTGATCATAACCTCTGCCCTTCCCCCAGGAGCTGAAGAGTGGAATGAATTCAGCCTCAGCTCCTCTGGAAGAGGAATAGAACCACTAGTCCTTCCTTCCTCCTAGTGCACGGAAAGGAACCTGGCAGTCCTGATGCCCAGACCCCTGCTCTAACTCTCCCCTGAAAGACGGCACACTCAGCGCCAACACAGCATGGGAATGAAGCCATGCCAGCTACCTGGCACAGGGATAGATCTTGCAGGGAGGGTTTGGAGTGTGTGGAGATACAGTGTCATCTCCAGTCCTGTCTCTGTAGGTGGGGTCCCCGTGCGCCCCCCGTCGGGACACACAGCACAGCTGGACAAGCCCAGGTGAAGCACGACAGAGACACAAGCCCGAACCCAGAGTGGCCTGTTCTGAAGGGAAGCTGGGCGTGGCGGGTGGACAGGTGAAAAGATCTAGGAGCCGGCTGCCTGCACCCTGCCCAGCCAGGGCGCTCCAGCATCAAACCCTTGGTTAGCCCACACCTGACCCACCCTTGGCTTCTATTTCCAGTCACTGTGCTCTGCCCTGGCCTGATCCTAAGCAGGGATAAGCAGCTCATGTGAGAGCAGATGGTTTGGGGAGGGGGTGGGAGGGAGCAGCGCTCAGGGCACACGGGGGCCGGCACCTGGTCTCCTCACCCCGCAGCAGAAGGGCGAGTTGCTGCTGAAACCCAGGCTGCAGGCATGGGGCCAGATCCCTCGGCTGGCTTTGGGGTGTCCTCAGGGAGGAGCGAGGCCTGTGGTTTCTCAGCATCCCCCCACCCAGAAGAAAATGATGCAGAGACTGAAACAAGCTCCAAGGCTGGACCACTGGAGGGAGGGGAGGAGGAGCCGCTGCTGTGACAGCCCAGCTGGCTTCCTTGGACGATTCATGTCCAGCGTTAATTTAGGTCAGACTGTCCGGCAGCGCAGCCAAGGAGCCAGGAAAGGACGGAGGAACCAGGCGCCCGTCCAGGGGCGTGGAGATCTGGGCGGTGGCAGTAGGGGACAGCCGGGGAGGGGGGGAATGGCATGTTGAAATGCAGTTGATTGTTTCTCCCTAGATCTTTCCCAAATAGGGAAGATCTGGGACCATAATGCTTTGTCCTTACAGAGCAACCCACTCTGGGTCTTAAAGTGCTTTCCAGACCCTGAGGAATGAAACCTCGCAGCCCCTCTGGGAAATGATCCACCGTGATGCAGCTGGACAAACGGAGGTTCAGAGGAACTCAGTAACTTGCCCCAGGCGACACCACCGTGCCTCGCATGGGTCTCTTGATTCTCAGTTCTGTGCCTTAATCCAGAACAACACTCCCCCCATAAATACATCCATCCTATCACTCTCTGGGCATAACGGTAGGTTAGAGTCACTGGTGTCGCTGCCCCAGTGCAAACCCCTAGTGTAGACTGGGGTGGGGGGAGTTGCTACTTTCACTGGTGCAGCTACAACAATAGGTGGAACCAGGGCAAATTCTTGACAGGTGTAAATTGAGGGGTGCCGAAGATCTGCCCCAGGTAGCTGAGGCCAAAGATTAGAATAAAATAGAAGGAAGCCAGGGAGGGGAAAAAGACGAGACATTTAGAATTGTAGAATCTCAGGGTTGAAGGGACCTCAGGAGGAATCCAGTCCAACCCCCTGCACAAAGCAGGACCAACCCCCACTAAGTCGTTTCCTGTGCTCCATCCCCTAAGCATGTAAGAGATTTTGGTGAGTGTTCAAACGCAGGGTTCTGTTTCAGCCCTGGATCTCCCGGTCACTAAGGCAAGGTGACACCCGTGTACAATCCAGAGCAAAATGACCAGTCCCCCCCTGGGAATCGAATTTCCTGGACTCTCCTCCCCTCTTGCTGCCTGGAGGAGACATATGGATCCAGGAAGCAGCGTGTTGTACCAGTCACTAGTGTAGATGTAAAGGCAATTGGCAGAGCACAGGCCCCGGCCAAGGGCAGGATGTTGTTTCCATTTGTTTCACAACAACAGGGCTGGAAATTGACAGGTTTCCCTGGGTAGAGAGGAACTTGATGGAAAAAAGCCCAGCTCTGACCATGGCCAAATGCTGAATCCAGATACAGACCCTTTCCCTGGGCTGCGTCCTCAACTGGTGTAAATCAGGGCAGCTCCAGTTGAAGTTAATTTGCACCTGCTGAGGATTTGGCCCTCTGGTTTCAGTGGTGCCTCAGCAATGCTGGATTCTTCCTGTACCTCATCAGCCCCTGGGGGAGTGTAGAGGGGACCAGCCTCCATCAGCTCAAAGGGGATTGGGTCTAGAAGGTCTTTGTCCTTTGTTATTCAGGAACCACTCCAGGTACTACGTGGGCTGTAACGTTGCAGGTCTTGGCCATTCTCAGGGGCCCGTTCTCATTGGGGATGGGACCAATATTGACCGGGATGTTATTGCCCCAAAGTAGCCCAGGGTCTGGGACTGATGAGTTATTGAAAAAAAAAATGGATCAGGAGGAAATTGTGGGCGGGGCAGCGGGGAGGAGAAATATGTCAAACTAGTGAAAAGGACACGGGTCCAGGAATCCAGAGCAGCTGCAGAACGTGGGAAATGTGCAGAAAATGTTGATTTCTTGCAGGGAGAGATTAAAAACGTTGCTCTCCAAGCCTGCAACAAAGCAGCCAGTCTCACGGCTCCACTTGCAGCAGCTGCTGCCTGTCCGCGCCCTACCCCCTCGCCTCCCCTGCAGAACTGGGGGGGAGGCGCCTGCAGACCCAGGAAGAGGGTTTTATAGGGACAGTCCTGATTTTGGGGTCTTTTTCTTATATGGGCTCCTATTACCCCCCATGCCCTGTCCCGATTTTTCACACTTGCTGTCTGGTCACCCTAAAAGAGACTCTGATCTCACCCTGCGGAAAAGGGAGACATCAGGGTTGCATGATACCCCCCCACACACCATGAACCCCCCCACTGCCTTGCAATCAGGGGGGCTGGAACAGTTTGTATAGTTGAGTGCTGAGAGCCATTAACCAAACTGTAAACCCTGGATTTGAGCCAGGGGGTGCGGTAGCACCCCCAGCACCCCTAGATCCAGCCCCTTTTGCTTGCAGTGCTCTGGCCATTCAGCATCCCACTCCTGTGTGCCACAAAGGTGTGGAAGGCGAGGTCTCGGCTCTGTGGCCCCGCTCGGGGATGCTGCAGGTTGAACCCCTAAAAAAACCCCCACACCCAAGCCCTGCTCAGGACAGACATGGCTCCCCACCACAGGCCTGCGGGGAGGGAACGGCTGGTGCCATGGGGTGGGTACATTTCTGCAGCTGGGGATGCAGGGCTCCAAGGGGGATCTGGTGTTTGACAATCCCCCACCCCAGCTCCATGCGCCTCTGTATAATTCTCCCATGTCCAGAGTGCCAGGTGCCCCCCAGCAGCACAGCTGTGTGGCCGGGGCGGGGCGCCAGACATGGGGGTTGGACCCATTCCCACCCTGGGGATGCTGAGAAACTTTGAACCAAACTGCAAACCCTGCTGCATCTGATGGAAACCACTGCACCCCCCCACCCCAAAATCCAGCACCAGTAGCCGGGTCCTTCCCGGCTGTTTGCAGGACGAGGGCGGGAATCCGCTCACAGTGACTCATCCCGCCCCCCCCCCCCCATCAATTAATCCGGCTTCCGGCTCCTCCGGGGCTGCAGCCCGCTGGAGAGAGGCGCTGGGATTGCTGCTGTGTATTGGGGGTGGGGCAGAGAGCAGGGGGCGGGAGGAAATCGCTTGCAGAGGATACCCCCCCCCGGCACAGAGACCGCCGCTGTCCTCCTCCCCTAGATAAGTCAAACATGGGGGGGTGCTGGGGGGCACCGTCATGAGCCCCGAGTTTGCCTGGCCCCTCCCTAGGCTCAGCCCTTATTGTCCTGCCCCCAGTCTTGGGGGGAGCCGTGGACTTGCTTGGACAGCCCCCCCCCCGCCGTGCTCTGGGGGGGACCCCAACAAAAGGCGCCCTCAGCCCCCGCCCTCGGCTTTCCCCGCACGATGCGGAGTGGGGGTGGGGGGGGGTTCACACACGCTCCGGATCTCGTCCCACCGCAGATTCGTGCTGCTGGCTGCGGCGCGCCCCGCCCGCTCTTTGTCTGCAGCCTGGGGGGGCCCGGGCGACCGGAGGGGGCGGGGCCATTACCTCATCCCCCGCGCTCTGCACCAATCCCCGGGCGGAGCCGAGCGGCGCCGACCAACCGTGGGAAGCCCGGGCCCGTCGCCATGGCGACGGGAGGGTATATAGGAGCCGTGCCGGCGCGCGCCCCCCAAGTTCTCTTACAGCGACCCCCTAAGAGTCGCGCGGTAAGAAAGCGGCGAGCGCCCCCGCCCGGCAGCCAGCATGGTAAGGGGGGGGCCGTGCGCGCTGGGGGGGGCTGCACCCCGGACCCCGGCTGTCGCCGCAGCCCGTCCCCGCGGCGCTGGGTTCGGGATGGAGGCTGCCCCCCGGGGTGCGGGGGGATCCAGCCGTCCGGGGTTGTCCTGGGGGTCCGGGGCTTGGCGCTGAATCTTTCATTCCAGATCGCGTCCTGGGATGAAACCTCCAGGGATCGGGCCCTCTAAAATTGCCCCCGCCCCGGTGGGACGGGAGGCGGCTGTACCCCGCGGCTTTATGGGGCGCTCCCGGC
>ML677402.1:973394-997811 GCA_007922305.1 Dermatemys mawii
CGCGGCCGTAGCCCAGGGGCGCTCCCGGAGCTTCTGCACGGAGCTGGTGGCCGAGCCGCGATTCCAAGGTCCCTGTCTGGAGCCAGCGGCCCCGGGCTCTCCCCACCCTTCAACCCCACCCGCTTTGGGCGCAGGGCCGGGCTGGGCGGCCCGAGGAGGACGTGGCAGACGCGGGGTCTCGGCTCCAAAATCCTTCCCGGGGGACCCCGAAACTGCCGGCAGCTGCTGGCCGCCCTGGGGGCGCGTAGGCTGGAGGGGCCACGCCCTTGCGCCCCGGGGAAGGCCCGTCTGCCTGCCCAGAGACGGGGGCTGATTCCGCGGGGGAGGTCCTTGCAAAGCCCCTGTCTGTCCCCCACCCTCCCTCGGGGATCCGTGTCCACGAAGAGCCAGGCCAAGGGGCCCTGAAGGAGACAAAGGAGAGCGGGGCTCCGGCAGATGTGACCAGAGTGATTATTCCAGGGGGGCAGAACAAGGGGGCTGCAGAGTTACTGGATGAGGCTTGGAAGATAAATGTGCTTCAGAGCCATTATATTTGTGTGTGTGTGCACATGCGTGTGAGTGTGCGTGTGTGCTTGTGCACATACCTTTTCTTTGTTTGTAGCTGCATGTCCCTTGTATTAATGCAGCCCCCCAGGCAGCCTCCCCAGTGCCGTGTGAAGGGAGGGGGAGCTTTGCACATGCAATGGCCGTGTTTTCAATAGTCGATTTAAAGGCAGGATGTCAGTAATGGGGACGTGCACCCAGCCCCTCTCGCACACCCAGATGCTCACACTCTTGGCATGGGAATTGAGTTTGACTCTTGTCCCGCCCGCTCCATTGATTGACTTCGTTCCCATGTGGGCACGTTCTCGGCTGAGGTCAGTGGAGGGAAATTGGCACAACAGTCTAATGAGATCATGCTGGAAATAGCCCAGTGCGTGTTAAGCCATGGCTGTCCGCACAGACTCCAGCCGCAGGTCCAGGGCAGAGGGAGGGTTTGACTTTCCTCCCAGCTGTGCCGGCTGCCTGGGTGTGGCAGCTCCATTCCTTATCCCCTCCGCCAGACCCTCTTGGACTAGCCATCTGTGCACATGGGAGGAGGCTGGTCTTGGGGGACAGAAAAGCAATCACGGTGCTTTGGAGGCTGATTTTACCAGGTGCTTAGCACCCGCTGGGGACCAGACTCCTGAAAGGGCTCAGCTCTCCCCATGGGGGCTGGCTTCTCCCTGAGAACAATGGGGCGCTGCTGGGGGCTGGAAGTCTGGTCCTCCTAGTCTGGTAGGATGGGGCCCTTATTCGCAGTAACACCCATGGCCCCAATCCTGTACCCAGATCTGTCGGCGTTTTGCCAGATACTTCCACGGGAGCAGGCCCTGCATAAGGAAAACTGGGTGTGGCAGGCAGACACTTCTCAAGGATTGTGGTCCTGGCTCAGTTGTTTCCAGTTACCACCTGCCTCTCCACAGTTCACGAGTATTTTCTTCTTTTTGCTGCCCTTCCTGCCAATTCTCTGCTCTTCCGTTCCCCGCAGTTTGGAAAGCATTTGGTGCATTGAACGTGGTGGGTTACACAAAGGGCTGGTGTCTGTGTGACACGCTGCTTTCTGTGGAACAGCCGAACTCTTGGGTCCCATCTGAGTACAGCAGTTTCAGAGTAATGGTGCCTGATTTCACTGCTACTGTTCTGTGCATCAAGGAGTCAAAAAGGCAAAAATGGCAGTTTCAAAGGGAGCTTCTAGAGATGCCTCAGTTAATAAAAATCCACTAATTAACACGTGATTGCAGACCAACCCAGTGTCTTTACATCTTCTCTTCCCACCTCCCATTCTCTTCCCCGCAGCGTGAGTGCATCTCTATCCACGTCGGCCAGGCCGGGGTCCAGATCGGCAATGCCTGCTGGGAGCTCTACTGCCTGGAACATGGGATCCAGCCTGATGGCCAGATGCCCAGCGACAAGACCATCGGCGGAGGAGACGACTCCTTCAACACCTTCTTCAGCGAGACGGGCGCCGGCAAGCACGTCCCCAGAGCCGTCTTTGTGGACTTGGAGCCAACAGTCATAGGTGAGTCTGCGAAGCCCTTGTCTGGCTGCTCTCTGGGCTCCCTTGTAAACTCATGTGCATAGAGCAGGCAGGTGGCGCACACGGACGGCGGGGAGACAAACTCTCTGCCTTTCCTCTCTCTAGATGAAGTGCGCACTGGAACCTACCGGCAACTCTTCCACCCCGAGCAGCTCATCACCGGCAAGGAAGATGCTGCCAACAACTACGCCCGTGGGCACTACACCATTGGGAAGGAAATCATCGACCTGGTTCTCGACAGGATCCGCAAGCTGGTAGATCCCATCTCTCGTGAGGGTGATCTGGGCAGGTTGTGAATGGGAAGCCGTTGGAAAGACACAATTTCATAGCTGATGGTTTCTCCCCCTGCCTCCCACCCCAGCTAATTATGCTGTTGCTGTATTTAGTGTCACTGTATTTCCAGGTGGTCGCAAGGTGAATTAAAAAGTCCTTTGAAATAGAGTAGTCACTCAGAGTGGTATTGGGCTAAGATTGCCAGGCAGTGAACACAGACGAGTAACTTTGTAACTAATATGTGATTCAAGGGCATATTTTTATCTCCATTACACTGGAGTTACACTGATGGAACTCCACCAAGTATGATGGAGTGGACCCAGATTTAATAGAACAGAATTTGGTCCTAAGAGGAAACACTCTCTTCCCACCCTAGAAATAAGTGAACTTGTTGCCAGGGGATGTTGTGAGGGCCAAAAGTATAACTAGTTCCAAAAAATACATTTAGTTCCTAAAGGGTAGATCCATAAGGGTCAAGTAGCCAAGATGGTCTGGGATGCAACTTGATGCTTGCAGTGTCCCAAAGCCTCTGACTGCCAGATGCTGGGGATGCATTACAGATGGATCACTCAGTAATTGCCCTGTTCTGTTCATTCCCTCTGGGGCACCTGGCATTGGCCACTGTCGGAAGATAAGATCCTGGGCTAGATGGACCATAGGTCCAACCCAGAATGGCTGCTCTTATGTTCTTAAAAGTAACGTCCTTTGTGTTGCCACCTTCTTCTAGGCTGACCAGTGCACAGGTCTCCAGGGCTTCCTGGTCTTCCACAGCTTTGGAGGCGGCACCGGCTCTGGGTTCACCTCCCTGCTGATGGAGCGTCTCTCCGTTGACTATGGCAAGAAGTCCAAGCTGGAGTTCTCCATCTACCCCGCTCCCCAGGTCTCCACCGCGGTGGTGGAGCCCTACAACTCCATCCTGACCACCCACACCACCCTGGAGCACTCGGACTGCGCCTTCATGGTAGACAACGAGGCCATCTACGACATCTGCCGCAGGAACCTGGACATCGAGCGCCCCACATACACCAACCTCAACCGGTTGATAGGCCAGATTGTATCCTCCATCACTGCCTCCCTCCGATTTGATGGTGCCCTGAATGTAGATCTGACCGAGTTCCAGACCAACCTGGTGCCCTACCCCCGTATCCACTTCCCCTTGGCCACCTATGCCCCAGTCATCTCTGCTGAGAAAGCTTACCATGAGCAGCTTTCTGTAGCAGAGATCACAAACGCTTGCTTTGAGCCAGCCAACCAGATGGTGAAATGTGACCCCCGCCACGGGAAATACATGGCTTGCTGCCTGTTGTACCGCGGTGACGTGGTTCCCAAAGATGTCAATGCTGCTATTGCCACCATCAAAACCAAGCGCACTATCCAGTTTGTGGACTGGTGCCCAACTGGCTTCAAGGTTGGTATCAACTACCAGCCTCCCACTGTGGTTCCTGGCGGTGACCTGGCCAAGGTGCAGCGGGCCGTGTGCATGCTGAGTAACACCACAGCCATAGCTGAGGCCTGGGCTCGCCTGGACCACAAGTTTGACCTGATGTATGCCAAGCGTGCCTTTGTTCACTGGTACGTAGGGGAGGGGATGGAGGAAGGTGAGTTCTCGGAGGCGCGGGAGGACATGGCTGCCCTAGAGAAGGATTACGAAGAGGTTGGTGTGGATTCTGTTGAAGGGGAGGGTGAAGAGGAAGGGGAGGAATACTAAAGTAAAATGTCACAACGGTGCTGCTCTTACAGGGAGCTTAAACTATTCTAAACATTCAAAATGTTTGGTCCGATCAGTTAATTTGTATGTAGCAGTGTATGCCCAAATGTGTGTGTTTGCTGTCTGGTAACTGATCTGTGCTTAAAATCATGGAAGTTTTTGGTACAGACCCAAACCGTCCACTTCTCTTGTGGGTTTGTGAATAAAATAGCATTCCCTGTCTTAGAGGAGCCATGTCTTGTGTATTTACTCAACACACTCCTGAAATCAATCTTCAGTTACCTCCACACCACTGATAAGGCATGGACTTGCACACAATAGCCACCCTTTGAGGATGGCCACTGTCGGTGGACAGGATACTGGGCTAGATGGACCTTTGGTCTGACCCAGTACGGCCCTTCTTATGTTCTTATGTTTCTTATGTCTTTTAGAAGGCTGTGAAACTGCCCTCTGCAAAATCTAAATCTGCCAACTTCAGTTGTCAAAAATGGCACTCTCAAAATTCTGCTTTTTGTAAAAAAAACGTATTCCTGTGTTTTTACGATGACTGATACCTGCACTCGTATGGGAGACCCAGCCGTGCCGGTTTTAAGCCACCACTGAGCTTCCTTGAGCTTGAACTCTACTCATAAAAGAGTGCAGGCCCAGATCTGCATCAGCCAGTGACTCCAAGGAGGCCTTGTGGCTGCCTCACTGCAGGGAAGACCAGGCTCTACCCTCCCCCACGTGTTATGTAAGCAGAGATGTAAAAAAAAAATCAGCGAGGTCTGGAAAATGGCCTCCTGGTTTCATTCCAGAGCAGGACTCATGACATTTCAGCTGGGCTCATTGGAGGAAGGGAGAGGAGTCAAACCACCCTGGCACTGACCCAGCATCTAAAATAAACCAAATGAGGGCCTCTACTTTCAGGATGTCTGAGGGCTTTTCTTCATCACCCAACCAGAAGCGTATAATGAATCTGACTGTCGCTAAAGCTCCATAGTGTTACCCAGGCGACAGTGACCTGGTAACCCAACATACCCATTGAAAGCCCAGTGCCCTGAAATCTAAAGCTATTAGAAATGCTTCATTAATTTCTTTTTAAAATACCCATTGAAACCGTTTCCCTTGATTAATAAATATTCCTCTGCAGCATCTGCAATTAAAACTCTGCAGCATTGTGCTAGCGAATGAGAACCTGGGAATTCAGTGGAGTAGAAGCAAATTGAAATGGTTCCCTGTAGTGGGGCAACTGCCCCACTCCAGGAGAAAAAGGGTTAAAACAGCCCTGCAAAGGGCTGTAGCTAGGGCTGTGGCTGGGGGCAAGCAGCTCCCAGGCTGATTGGGCAGAGCAGCCACAGCTGTGACTGAGTCAATTCGGGCCCAGCTGGTCCTGATAAAAAGGCCCAGAGGCTGGGGCTCAGAGTCTCTGTCTGCAGAGGTAGATAGGCCAGGCTGCTGGGGAGCTTGACAGGGTACCTAGAGTGGAGCAGTGCTGGGGCAAGGCAAGAGGAGCCTGGAAACCCCCAGGCTGCAGGGCCTAGGAGATGGCCCAACAAGGGATATGGGGGTTGCTGGGAGCAGCCTATGGGTAGAGGCAGAAGCAGCAGGCCAACCCCCCTTGCTGGTGATGAGTGGCAATGATACTGCAGTCTCCCCTGCCCCACCCGCCCCTGTGAATGGAGGCAAGTGGTGACTGGCAGTTGCCTCTAGAGTAAGGCAAGGTGGGGATAAGAGGTTGGGGGTTCCCTGGGGAGGGGACAGCCTGAGACTGAGGGGGTACTGCAGGGGTGCAGCACCCTAGGTAAGAGGGCACCAGGATCCAGTGAGGGACATGAGGCTGCAGAGGGCACTCCAGAGGCTGGAGAGAGCTAATTCCCCAGATGGACCAGCAGGAGGTGCTGCAGGGTGAGTTGCCGCTCTGCTATATTCCCATTAGCCACACTCAAGTGGTTGGAAAAAGCAAATTAAATCTTTCAAATATTTTGCTTTAGTCCTCTAAGTTGTGGCTTGTGCCATCCTCAGAAGACTTTAAAAGATACAATTTTTACCATGACAGAGTCACTTTACATATGCAGGTGCCTGCTGTCATGATGAATAAGCACCTCCAATTTGCTTGTCACAATATGTTGCTGTTGGCTCCTGTGATTAAGAGAATCTTCCCTTTCTCATTCACACTAACTGAATGCCGAGGTAGAGGAACCAAAAGAGGATTTGTCATTTGTGAATAAAAAGCCCACTGGTGATCTATGGAAAGGGCTGGTGGCTAGCAGCTGTTTTCAATGTATTTTCTGCAAATGGTGGAGTTCTCTATGAATCATCCGCTCTAGCATAGAGCATTTACTGGCAACTGAAAACTGGGACCTGGGGACACGCACTGGTGAATTATGGGGGGAGACTGGACTGAAGAGAGGGAGTGAAATCCTGGCCCATTGACAAAACCCCAAGTACTTTAGGGCTCTGGGGGGTACCCTGCCATCCCCCTCATGTGTTACCCACTCCTGAAAGAGTGGCCCCAGGCCTGTGCCCAGTGAAGTCTCTTAGAGTGTCACACTTGGTTTCAGGAGGATGTTACTAATTTTGATCTTAATCCTGGAGCCTTTCCTTACTCTATGCACCTCTCCCTGCAGAATTAGGCACTGTGCCAGACAGCTTTGTCTGAAGTTTGGCTCATAAAACATTCCCTTGCCATCAGTATTTCAGATCAGATACAAATAGGATAATGCCTGGAACCGAGGGGTTTTGGTAACAGACTCATGGGAGTGAAGTGACGGGAGCGTCCAAGACGAGAAGAGTTCCCAGTTCCATGTTTTTGTTTCATTTCCATAACATGCAAGTTTAGAATTTGATAAAATTCCCTTGTGTTTTTGCAAAACCTCCCTGGCCTTCAGTGCCCTCTATGCCAAAGGGGGGAAGCAAGTTGTCAGGAGCAGCAGCATTGCAGTACTGTCCTCCTTTCACACCTTTTTATCAACCAAGGCCAACCCCGGTTCCACTCCCCCAGCATTGTCAGTTCCTAGAGCCCTTCCTGCTGCAAAACAAACAGTGAAAGGGAAGAATGCAGGCCTCAGCAAGCACAGTTAAATACATTTCAGTTAGAGCCACTCTCGCACCAAACCCCGTTTTGGGTTGGAAAGATTAAAAAAGAGGCTGGTAAGTGGCACAATGCCCCACCTTTGCTATTCAATGATCGCTCCAGAATGAATGGAAGTGGAACAAGGTGAAATTGGAGAGGGGAGAGAGCCTAGCAGGGGCTGGGCATCCCTTAAAGAAAAGCTCCTGTCTACAATGGGAACAGTACTGAATGCAGAGAGCACAATGGTCTGTGTGTTCCCAGCCGGAGAAGAATTCATTCTGTTCAGGCAGCCAGCTTTGAATATAGCATTTTGTAAAATCCTGATGCCATTTGTGTTGGGGAACCAATGGCCGCTTATATATGAGTTCCCAACATGTTTGAATCGTTATTATCAGAAGAACTTTGCTGGGTAGAGATTGGGCAGTTTGTTTAGGTATTAAAACCACCGGAGCTCTTCTGAATGTTCAATCGATAGAAGCACTACGACTGGAGGACAGTCACTAATGGGCTTTCTCCAGTATCCTTGTCCAAACAAGATGGCTATTCAGTACACCAGATGCAATAAAACTCAAAGCACTAAATTATTTGCTGAAGTCTAAAACTACTGATTGACGCATGCACAGGAACTGTGCTCCAGGGAGCTGCTGTTCAGACGCACCTAGGCTGTCCTCCAGTGGCACGGCACAGAGAGAAATAAACACCATCCGTTGAAGCTTTTCTGGAGAGCAGTGGCAACAAGCCCTTTCTTACCCATCAAGACTGAGTGTCTGTCCATTCTTGCAAACATCTAATCTTTGACAGATTTGCGTTCACTGGCTCCAGGAGCCCCCTAACAAGTTTCTTAAAAGGAAATGTTCATTTAAACTGCCCTCTCTGCTGAAATTTTATGAAGGTGATCAATTTACAGCTTGATGCATGGGATTATTATTACCTTGTTTTATCAGTGGTGTTAATCAGACAATTAACCAGGCCTCTCTCAAATCTATCCATTGATTTGACTTGACTTCCTGTGGCAGTGAGTTCCACAGGATAACAATATGGTGTACAAATAAGTATTTTTTTACTCTATAGACCTTTTCCATAGGACAACATAAGGGACTGAAACATTTTTACTATACCCCATGTAATTTGCTCTTGCTTGCAGGTAAAAACTGCTTCAGAATGTATAATACTTCTGCGTGAATGATGCTTTCCTAAGTCTTGTCTACATGGGCAAAAATGGACTCTTAATACTCAGAGCAGGGGTAGTGATGTTAGAGGCTGCACTGGAATTTAGAGCATGGTTAGATGATGGCACAGTGGTAAAAATGCACAGGTTTACCTGAGCCCTGTCTACAGCTTTCACTTCCACCGGCAGCATTGAGAAGGGGGTGGGGGAGTAGTAGAGGTCTCCAGCTTTGCCAGTGTAGAAACAGACCCTGCGTGAAAACAGACGGTTCTTCGCAGCCTGTGGTGAGAGAGCAGTGAGGTTATTCATAAACCGCTCAGAAAAACAACAGGAAATAGGATTATTTAGAATGAGCATGTAAGAGATTAAATCAAAGACATTTCAGTTTGGAGGTGGGACAGGAGAGGAAATGGAGCTAACGTTTTGGCCTTGTGAAAAAGGATCATTTTTGTTTTATAAGCCTCTGAAAGGTCTTCTGATGTTCTTGGCCTTCCCCTTTGTTATTCATTGTACAAAATATAGACAAAATAAGAACACATCTAGCTAAAGCCATTTGCAGATCCTGCGAGGGAAGGGAAGAATGTTGGCATGTTATCAAACTGCCAGCCAAAACTATTCACGTGATTCTGTGTCTGTCTGCACTAGCCTTTTCCCTTCAAATTCTCACAGGAGCCTGAGGTCAATGCACTTCCACCAGGAGTAGCAACAGTGGGAAATTTTAGGAAAAAAGCATTGTGCAGACCAGGCCTGAGTGCTAAGATACGGGACAACCGAAAAAGCCCTGCAAGCTCTGCATAAAAGAGGAAGGAGGTGTGGGTTTCCTTTGTGTGGTCCATTTTGCAAACCTTTAGAAGGTAGCAAACAAACATGGCTTCCATCCAAGCAAGCTCTCTGTAGCTACAAAGACAGCCTGCCCCATTAGAAATCTGAGCACGGCGCATCTGCAATAAGTCGCCTACTGCGACTGCACCAAGCAAGTTCTCCTATCTATGAACAACCTTGAGAGAAAGTTCCACATCTTAGAACGAATACTAAATCATTGCCACAGAGGCTTCCTGCTTGTCTCCAGGCGCTGGGGAGCAGGGAACGCTTTGCATAGCTCAACAGTGTCTCCACTGGCTGACTGAGGGCTGACATTGGCAAGTGTCTGTGAAGACCCACATCAGAGGAGATGTACCGCAGCTGGGCAGTATGCGGCCTTAAGGGCAAGGGGTTAAAATGGGGACAACTTGGAGCAAGCGCCCAGTCCAAGTTCAAAAGCCAAAGCTGGCAGGCTGAGATGAACGCGCGGCAACAAGCCCCTTCTCCCTGGGTGGCGGGCTGTGTTTGTGGGCGTCCTGGGAAAAGACGGTTGTGCCAGGAAAGCAGAGACCAGTAGCCCTCACCCTCCCAGAGTGTTTTCTCGGTGAGTGTGGCCCTGCTAACCACCAGCAGGGCACTTTTTACATCTGTTGGGCCCACCTGCAGGACAGAGCAAGTTCCCTTGTGGGTGCTTTGAGGAGGGGAGACGGGCAACAGGCTCTCACCCCACAGCAGCCTGTGGCTTTGCCTTGCAGCTTTTTAAAAGGCCTGGATTACAACCATCATACAATGCCCAGACCTGCCCGGCCGGGCCCCTCCCCCTAAAACCTTACGTGGCACTGCAGACACGTCATGTTTGCAACACACCAAAAGCTCACAATGGTGCACAGCAATTCTCACGGTCGTGAACACTGCCCACCACTGAAGTGCAAATAAATAGCACTGTGGTTGCTGTTCTAGTTGGCCTGGCCCATCCCCCCGCCAGTGCTTCTGCCCTGCCTTCAGTGACAACTGGGTCAGACCAAACCCAGGATCTGTCACCTGTCAATCATATGTCCCAGCGGCAGGCAGGTCCCAGAGTAACCTAGGGTTGAGAACAAAGAAATAGACCATGCAGCCCCTTTGAAAAACCAGGTTCTTACTCCTGGTGCCTATGACTCCCCTTCCCCTGTTGAGGGGGCTACAGAGAGTGAGAGCCCTAAGCCCTCTCTTCGCCCCTTGGCCTCTGGGCAGACTGGGTGCAGTGCAAGGGGGGCAGATGGGTCCCCCACTCCTGCTGCCTGCCCTTTGCCTAAGGAAATGGATGATCCAGGCAATGCTGCTAGGCCAGGTTGCTGTTGTTTTCCGGGTGGGCCTTGCACAGAAGTGAACAAAAAACCCACCACGCTGTGGCCACAGCTCGGCAAAGGGAGAGAAGGGGGAAGGGAGCTGGACTCCTTTGGGTGCCACCGAGAAGGCAGAGGCTAGAGGGGAGCTTGGCACAGGGGGTCAGACACAGGGATAGCAGGGGGAAGGAAAGACGGTAAATACTGAGTGAGGGGTCCTGTGTTTGGGGGGGTGTCCCTTGCTGGAGGGGTATGGTGCTTCCTGGTGTGCCGCTGCCAAAGGTGGGGGTGACAGGGTGATTGGGGGGGGGTCAGTGCCGCAGCACGTGCCCAGGAGGAGGAGGGTGCTGCTGGGGCGTGTGCCTGGCCTGGTAGGGAGGGTGTTTGCTTCCCCTTTCTCCCTTCCCTGGGCCTGCTTCCCCTCAGGCTCCTGGGGGCTGGAGTGTCAATCCGGAGTGTTTCCACCAGGGTAGGGTGATCACATGTCCTGATTTTAGGGTATTTTTCTTATATAGGTTCCTATCTCCCCCCCCCATCATTTTTCACACTTGCTGTCTGGTCGCCCTATCCCCGGCAGCGAGCCCAGACTCAGCTCAGCTTCCTGCGTCCCTCTGGCGTTTCTTTGCTCCCTGGCCCTGCCCATGAGAGAGGTTGGCTGCCGCATTTTTCCTCCGCAGCCTGGAGCCGCAGTCCCAGTCAGGCGACCTGGCCCAGCTCCCCCGCCCTGCACCCAGCTCTGCAGCTTGCTCCATTATTGATGGCATCCGGGAACCCAGACCCGCCTGCCCTTCCTCTTCTCCAGCCAGCCTCATCCTCTGCACATGACGATGCAGTTTGACAGGTTTGATTTTAAAGCCGAGGACAAAGGCTGGCTGTGCCGCCCGGCTGGCGGAGCTCACAGGCAGGCATCACAAAGACCAGCCTCATGCAGCAGCTGCAATTTTCTATCTAGGTGCTTGACGGGAGCTTGCAAAGTTGCATTTTTCTCTGGCGGGGCCGAATCTACGCTGGCATCTGTGGGGTGGGGGCGAGGGGCTGGGGCCGGAGCTTCAGCTGCTGCTCAGTCTGGAACAATCCCACTTATTTGGAAGCCAAATGTGCAGAGAAGCCCCGGGCAGCTGCCAGGCATTTGTCTTCCCCACCCACAGGGAGCCACCAGCATTCACCGGGCTGGTGGGATCTCGTTAAGATCCCAGCCCGCTCTGGCCTAGACTGAAAAGGGCCTTTGTTTAAAGCCCTGGTTTCCAACCTATGGGCCCCAGGGGTCTGCAGCTGGGTCTGTGACCCGGCATCATGACCCTAGACCAGTGAGCCCCCCCCCCCTCCCCCCGGGAGTTGTAAGCTTTGCAAAGGGGGGCCGCAGTGATGGTTTTGGGGGGCTGCAGAGGAGCCGGGTTTATGCAGGCGGGCGCGTACAGCTCCGGGCGCAGGCCCCCACCCCAATGGGGGGCAAACAGACCCTGATCAGCCCTGCTTGTTCTCCTTGGATGGGGGGTGTCCACCTTTGGGGGCCTGCTCTGCAATGTGGGGGGTACCCCAGCTCTGGCTGCTGTGTGTGTGTGTGGGGGGGAGTGTCCCTGGGGGGGGGCGCTGGCTCCCTGGGGGAACCCCCCGACGCCCCGCTGTGGGGAGCACTCGGTTCTGCGCTGAGCAGCGGGGGGGTCTCGATTTGGGGGGACTGCCCCTAACCCCAGATCTTCGGGTGGGGAGGGGCCGGCTGCGGGGTAGTCGAGGGAGGGGCCGTCGCGGGGGGTCAGTTAGGGGTCCCCCAAAGCCCAGCTAAACGCGGGGTCGCCCCCCCTCTCCGCAGCAGCCCCCGCATTGTGAGCTCACAGACGGACGGGCCCGCCCGCCAATGGCGTCCGGGCTCGGGGCTGACGCAGGCGGCCAGGCCCCGCCCTCCCGGGGACGGGGGTACAAAAGCCGCCGCCGCCGCCCGCCTGCCTCACTCGGTTACTTCCAGCGACTCTTCGCTTGTCGGGAGAAGTAACGTCCCCGCCCGCCCCGCAGCATGGTGAGGGGGGGGGGGCGAGGGCCGGGGAGGGGGCTGGATCGGGGCAGGGAGCGCACATGGGGGAGGGGCGGGGGGGGAGGGTGCGTTGGCGCCAAACCTGAGGGGAGGGCGCGCGCGCGAGCCGGCTCCGTTGGCGCCTCCCTCCCGCCGACCGTTACGTTTCCCGCGCGCGGGGAAGGGCGCGAGCGCGTGGCGGCGCCAGCGGCCAGGTGCGCGCGCATCGGCGCCCCTGCGAACGGGCGCGCAGGGGTGGGGTGGGGTGGGGTGGGGAGGGGAGGGTGTTTTAAAGGGTCACGTGTCGAGCCTCCTCTGCACGTGCCCGGTTCCCCACCCCGCCGCAGCCGTTTCCTCGCACAACATGTTGTATAATCGCCCCCCCCCGCAGTGAGTGGGGGGTGCTGCAGTCCCCTCCCCCCGCCCTCCCTGCGACCCCCCCAGCCCAGAAATGCTTCGCAGCCCCTAGTGCCACCTCTGCGCACTCCCCATTGCAGAGCCCCCCATCCCATCCCCTCCTAATTCCTGCAGCCTATGCCCGCCCTGCATCCAGCCCCCTGCGGCTTCGGGGGGGGGGGGGAGCGAAACCCCCCCCCCCCTTCTGGGGCAAACCTGCCCTTGTCACGGGAAAACCAATACCCGGCCCAAAGGGGCCAAGTGTTCCTGGGATCCAGCGAGGGGTTGATAGGGGGGGCTGCAGGAGAACAGGGGGGCTCTTCCTTGCATCGCTTGCTAAAATAAATCCCTCCCCCTCCTGCAACCACTGGGGACGCGGCTGGGACCATTATGTGATTGTTCCACATGTAAGCGCTGCATTTGGGGGTTTTATTGGATGCTGCAGAAGCTGTAATTCCCTTGTCTGACATTTGCTATGCGGGGCCGTTGCAGCTGACACGAGTGCCATCTGTCCCTGCTGAGTTTACAGAGGCCCATAGAAATGTGTCTGGGCAGGTGCTGTGTTCAGGAAGGGCGGGGTGTGTGCATGAGGAATGTAAGTGGATTGTAAGAGAAAGATGTAGGCTAAATCTAGATCTAGGCCCAGGGTAATCCTAGCAGTTGGCCACTGGTAGCAGATGTTCCTGCAGAGTAAAATCTGTGTTCAGAGAGGAACAATTTGCTTCAACCTTTCTGTGTTGCAGATGTGGAAGCTGACTGCACTGGTTCTGTGTTTTGGGGGTAGGGAGACAGTCAGCTGATGGCTTGCAAGTGGTGTGATTGCTGGTAAACCACTCAGAGGCTGGCTGCAGACACTGCAGTTGCTGCTTTATGCTGAATAGTTAATTCATTTTTTTTTTAATTTACTAGATCAGTGTGGAAAACTCCCTTGCCTATTTCCTCTCCTCCTCTGACTAAGACCATTCTTCCTCTCCTCCTCTGACTAAGACCATTCTTCCTGTGCTGTGAGGAATGTGATCATGGCATGAGATGTAGTCTACTTTATTTAGCTAAATAAAGAAATTCCCTCCCTAAGCCAGTGGAGGGACAGGTGTGGGGAGGGAAAGGAGCACATGCAGACCAGAATCTGGATGCAAAATGATAATCCAATCCCAATGAGTGTGTCATAGAAAATCTGTTCTAAGGGGCAGGAAATCTGCCCAGAGATTAGGTCACTAACAACAGATCCAAAACTTACTCCTTCATGAACCCAGAAATTCAGAGGCTGTGCTGTGACTCAATAGATCTCTCCCTGAAGGACTGACCACACTCCACTGGAGATTGGGACCAAAGGCCCTGATACCATGATCTGTAGACATTGAAGGTGAATAAACAATACTACTCCTGGCTTGTGACTGGGGAAAACGAGGCACAGAGCTTGCAACTGGGGGGACCAATCCCCCTCAGTGCAGTGCCGTGCCTGTCCATGGGACCACATCACCCTCTTCCCTTGTGTTGCACAGATGAATGCTGCACTTTTAATACAGCAAGAAGAGGCCTTTGTTCCAAAGGGCATGGTCTAACCTGGAACAGTGAGGTACTTGGGAGTAATGGTTCAGGGACACTGATTATAATGAAGTCATGTCATTAACTGGTTCCCTCTGTTTCTTCTGCAGCGTGAGTGCATCTCTATCCACGTCGGCCAGGCCGGGGTCCAGATCGGCAATGCCTGCTGGGAGCTCTACTGCCTGGAACATGGGATCCAGCCTGATGGCCAGATGCCCAGCGACAAGACCATCGGCGGAGGAGACGACTCCTTCAACACCTTCTTCAGCGAGACGGGCGCCGGCAAGCACGTCCCCAGAGCCGTCTTTGTGGACTTGGAGCCAACAGTCATAGGTGAGTCTGCGAAGCCCTTGTCTGGCTGCTCTCTGGGCTCCCTTGTAAACTCATGTGCATAGAGCAGGCAGGTGGCGCACACGGACGGCGGGGAGACAAACTCTCTGCCTTTCCTCTCCCCAGATGAAGTGCGCACTGGAACCTACCGGCAACTCTTCCACCCCGAGCAGCTCATCACCGGCAAGGAAGATGCTGCCAACAACTACGCCCGTGGGCACTACACCATTGGGAAGGAAATCATCGACCTGGTTCTCGACAGGATCCGCAAGCTGGTAAATCCTGCTCATCTGAGGGGTTTCGTTCTGTGTCTTTATTGGTGTGTGGTGGGGAAGGGAGAGAGCTTCAGTCTGTAGTACCCCTCCCTCTGGTTACATTTGCGGGAGCAGCTGCCATGCCAGAAGAGCCTAGAGACCTGCACTTGTAATCCAGCAGCTGGTTGCTCTTTCTTGGCGGGTTGGAGATCTGTATTAGTGCGAGCTGGGCGTGGCTCTGAAGGCATGTCGCATGTTGGTTACTTGGAGGTTTACCTTTGAAGATCTTTGCAAGTTCTCACCTAGGGATGTCTGAGCTTAGGGCTACTCGATACATCACGTGACTCACTCCTGATCTGTAGAATAGATAACATTCCAATCCTCATGGCTGTAGTTCTAATGAGAAGCTGACCTTCCACATGTGAGACTGTAAACCAATGAAAGGCTGTCTGCCTGTATCTGCCTATGTCTGCAGCCTGTGGAGTTAGACTTGTGTAGTAGTATACTTCAGCCTTTTCCTCCTTTCTGGAGAATGGAATTTGCTGGCTGACCTCCAGTAGCTGGGCACTGAGCATCGCTCAGGCAAGTCTTCCACGGTATGTAAAAGGAGGCATCTCATGGGATCCGGAGGACTAGTCATGTCTTCCACCATGCCTTAGGATGAGCTTTCTATGGGGTGGGAATTTCCACCTGGCAGATGCCACCAAAGGGGGGCGATATAGCCTCTGATACTGCAAATCCGGGGTGGGGGCATCTAAACAGAGTCACCATGATATCCCTGGCAGTCTCATGATCTGGCACATTTCAGTAAGTGTGATGGATCAGTCTTAGGTGGATCTCTCATCAAAGTCAGTCTGTCTGGAGCTTTGACACATGTAGTCCTTACTGACTGGGGACTAACTAGAACCTGTCCTGCAGCACAGATTGAAACTTTACTGGGGCTGGGGGAAGTAGACACTGTCTCCAACCTCAAGCCCTACATTCAGGCATCTCCCCTTCAAATGTAAGTGTTCGCTGGAAGGACATGGTCGGCCCTGTGTGATGGAACACTGTGCCCTTCTCTCATTCTACGTAGCCTGTATTTGCGGCACAACTTGTACTAAATCCCTCTTCCTTTTCTTTCCCCTTTCTTTTAGGCTGACCAGTGCACAGGTCTCCAGGGCTTCCTGGTCTTCCACAGCTTTGGAGGCGGCACCGGCTCTGGGTTCACCTCCCTGCTGATGGAGCGTCTCTCCGTTGACTATGGCAAGAAGTCCAAGCTGGAGTTCTCCATCTACCCCGCTCCCCAGGTCTCCACCGCGGTGGTGGAGCCCTACAACTCCATCCTGACCACCCACACCACCCTGGAGCACTCGGACTGCGCCTTCATGGTAGACAACGAGGCCATCTACGACATCTGCCGCAGGAACCTGGACATCGAGCGCCCCACATACACCAACCTCAACCGCCTTATTAGCCAGATAGTGTCCTCCATCACCGCCTCCCTCCGATTTGATGGTGCCCTGAATGTAGATCTGACCGAGTTCCAGACCAACCTGGTGCCCTACCCCCGTATCCACTTCCCCCTGGCCACCTACGCCCCAGTCATCTCTGCTGAGAAAGCTTACCATGAGCAGCTTTCTGTAGCAGAGATCACAAACGCTTGCTTTGAGCCAGCCAACCAGATGGTGAAATGTGACCCTCGCCACGGGAAATACATGGCTTGCTGCCTGTTGTACCGCGGTGACGTGGTTCCCAAAGATGTCAATGCTGCTATTGCTACCATCAAAACCAAGCGTAGCATCCAGTTTGTGGACTGGTGCCCAACTGGCTTCAAAGTTGGTATCAACTACCAGCCTCCCACTGTGGTTCCTGGCGGTGACCTGGCCAAGGTGCAGCGGGCCGTGTGCATGCTGAGTAACACCACAGCCATAGCTGAGGCCTGGGCTCGCCTGGACCACAAGTTTGACCTGATGTATGCCAAGCGTGCCTTTGTTCACTGGTACGTAGGGGAGGGGATGGAGGAAGGTGAGTTTTCGGAGGCGCGGGAGGACATGGCTGCCCTAGAGAAGGATTACGAAGAGGTTGGTGTGGATTCTATTGAAGGGGAGGGTGAAGAGGAAGGGGAGGAATAGATTAACCCTCTTAAATCCCAGCAGCATGTCCTGTGTCCACAAAACTTCATCTTAAAACACTTAGCTCACTTGTTAACTAGGGAAGCAATGGATGGTACCACTATGGTATGAAGGAGGCTTTAGGGAGTACAGCAATGTGACTAGATTCCACTGTTTCAGAATTTAATCATGTCCTTTTTCCATTGGTCTTTGTAAACATATCATGTCTGCGAAATAAAGGCTTTAAAAAAGATTGCTCTGTGTGTCTAGTACAAACATAGACTATGTCCCAGAATGGATGTGGAGACCAAACGGTAGGCCCACAGATCAGCTGTTCCAAGGTGCGGTGAACACTTTTGGCCAGTTCCTTCCCTAATGCCTCTGTCTTTCAATGTTGTCTTCCTTCGGAGACTAAACAATGTGCCACCTGCCCCTCGTTTCACTGAGAGCTGCTGTGTGAATGAGAATCTTCTCTGCTGTAAGCTGACCTGCCAGAGCTCTCCCTTAAAACCAGCGTGGATGGGGACGGACAGCTCAGCTGGCTGCTTTCCTGCTCTGCTGATACTGTGCCTGGCAAGATAAAACCATGAACCCCACATTGTGAACAAGGGCCACCACTTACTGAATTGTGGCATGAGGGACCAGCTGGAAGGTTCATAATGGAAAGCTAGGATTGACTACAACCATCTCCCCTGCTGGATCCTCGTGTGCATGTGAGATCTAGTGAGGCGCCTGATCAATGTGTTTCTGGGTGACCCGCCCTTTTGAAGAGTGGCATAGCTTGTTACAGGTTTCACAGTCGTTACTGGTAGCTAGCATTTAAGGTGTGCTTGATGCAGGCTTTCTGCATTCAGCACTTGCCTTAGCCCAGCAGAACAGAGCTTCAGCAGCGTTGTGAATAAACCAATTTGTGAACTGACAGCTGGGCCTCGCCATAGTCATGGCAGCTGAACAGTCAGGTAAAGACTTGCCATGTCTACATCAGGCAGGAGGTAGACCCGCTTTCTTGGAGCAAAGGATGCTGGGAGATGCTGCGGCACAAACTCCAAAATGAGGCTTGGCTGTCCTGAGCTGATGTGATGTGATCAGGCCTCAAAATTCACGGTACAGTGTTCCAATTTGCCTTCTAATCAGTCCAGAGCTGTTCTCTGCTGTCAATGGCCAATAGCAAATAACCGCTCCAAAGAACAAACCTTGCAGGGTGGATTTTTAGAACCTGCAGGTTGGAGCAGCGTGCAGTGAGGAGTGCTAGCATGAAATTATGATGAAGGTGATAAAGCATCCAATGTCAGGGGTTGGAAGGTGACTTCCCCGAGGGGCAGTTTATTCCATAACTGCCTGACAGGCTTTCCTGCCCCTTGCTCTGAAGCATCTAGTACCAGTTGGTGTGGGAAGCTGGAGTCTGTCTAAATGGGCATGTAACAGAGAATCCAATAGGTCTCATAACAAGCTGGGTAGCAGTTCTGTTCCTTGCTGCTGCAGCACCTCCATGTCTCCCTGGTCATCTGAATCACCTACTTGCTGTGATGCCAAGCCTCGCTCTGGGGTGGTGCACAGGCCCTTGCTGTGGTTCAGAATACCCTAGATTTATGTATAGAGACTGTAATGAAAGTCCTGGGGCCTGTGCAGTAGGGAACTCTGCACCCATGTCGTTCTGTTGCTCCATCTACTAGGGCAGTTTACATTGAACTGTGTGTGCTCCACTCTGGTAAACTGGGTGAGCAAACACCATGTTCTACCACCTAAGCACCCATTTGGCTGCACTCATGGAAATGCCCCTAATGTGGATAAACTCCAAGGTTTTGCTCTTGGCCATGGTTCACTATGGCTCCATCCAGCCATATCACAATCTCTCAAATAAAAAACATAATGGAGAGCATTAACCCTCCCCTTAGTGGTGTATTTTTGAAATGCTGGGGCAGTCCCTAGGTCCCAAGCATAAAATGGAGAGGAGGGAGGTTAGGGAGGTGTATTGTTCTTCCTCCCCCTACTTCAAAATATTTAATAGAAAAAAATTAAATGTACAATCTTTCCTATAAGGGGAATTATCCTTTTAAGAAAATCTGCCCTTGGAGCAAAGTAGGTGGTGTAAACACATTTTTAAACCACGGTTGTAATATGCAAACTACTCTCAAATGTTTTCTAATCTATAAAGCAGATGAGAGTATCCATCAATGCTCATGTGTGCTGGAGACAATAGGCTTTACTGTACCTGGCTCTACAGCTAATGTTTGTTCAGGGTTAGCTTGTGGTCTAACGGGTTCAGACAGTCTCACTCCTACCAGGTATCGCCTCCCAGGAAAATTCAGAGAGCACGGCCAGCACGTGATTGCTTGTACAAGTAGGATCACGTCTCCTTCCTGAGATCATTAATCTGCTTCTGCCAGAATATGGGGGCTGTTACATTTCCTGGGAGAAGTGCTTCTCTTCTGAAGTGAGGGAGTGGGAAGGAAGCAGGTGTGTGTTTGGGGCATGAGAAGCAATCTGTAGATGGTAGGGTGGCCAGATGTCCTGATTTTTGGATCTTTTTCTTATATAGGCTCCTATTACACCTCACCCTGTCTGGATTTGTCACACTTGCTGTCTGGTCACCCTAGTAGAAGGTGAGGTAGCAGGAACACATACAGAGGGATTTGAGAAGCTTGAAAGCAAAGATGAGGGTGGGGGGAGCAAATGGGTATTGGGATTTGAAGTGGAGAGAGATCTGGAGTGAAGGGAAGAAGGAACAGGTCTTTGTTCTGTGTGTGCACAGCACCTGATGCTGGGCCGAGACGGGCTGTTAGGCGTGGCACAATTCACATAAATAACGATGTGTGTTAATTAATCCCCATTCGGTGACAAAAGTGACATCAAATCTAATTATCATGCACATATTTCTCCATGGGTGAGGTCATATCACTTATTGGGCCAGCTTCCGTTGGTGGGGAGACAAGTGTCTGAATTTACACAGAAGACCTAAAGATTAGCTCACGGTACGCTTGAAAGTTTACCTCTTTTGCCACCCAGGGTTGGTCCAATCCCTCACCCACCTTGTCTTTCTAATATCCGGGGACCAACCCAGCTGCAACACCTCGGTCTCCGCTAATTACTGCTCTTCTGACTCCTCCAAGGCCTGCAGATGGTGCTAGCTGCACATGGCTCTTTCCAGGGGAAAGCCAGGCTTGGAGCAGTGCCTGACATGGGAGGTGTGAGCTCTGACCTGGGAATTGCAACAGCTATGACTGGTCATCAGAAGGCCCTGCGTTGTTACCCTGCATTATATAATAACACGCAATCTGCATTTCTATTGGGCCCGGTCCCCCCTCATTAGGTGACATTACATATCCCAGAACATGAACCCTTATTAATAGGAGAGACATAGTGTCTGGTTTTAAGTGTCTGGGTGTTTTCCCCTCCCAAACTTCGTTTTTTAAGGAGTAGAATGCAACTGTGAGCCCCATGTACTAAAAAATCAGTTGTTAGTCTCCTCCCGCCCTCACACAAATCCCCATGAGATTGGCTTACAAGTCATGAGGATTGTTAGAACAGCTGGGGTGGTTTGATTTGCCGGTTGGTGCTGTAGCCTTCTGTATTTACATTTTCTGCCTGACCCTGCTGACTAGATGCTAGTTTCTTTTAGTTGCAGGCGAGGTTCTCTTCTCAATTATATGACTCCGGGGAATGGGGGGTTTAAGAAAAGCACCGAATAATGTGAGATTAGCGATAAAATCATGAGACTTGCAACATTTAGTCATTTTCCAGCCCCCCCACTCAATTCCTGGGGAAAACACTGAGTGGGGCCAAAATCCAGGTCAAAGGGCAGAGCCAAGCTAAGCTCTGGGCTCCTGGGTCTTTGTGACACAGTTAGTGCCCTGCTGAATTCCTTAGCACCCCACCACTCATTAGGGCTTTAGGTTCAAAGTGAGAGCCCCCCTTTCCAAAGCCAGTGTCTAAGAACTATTTATATTTCTTATCAAATTAGGCCAAAGCCTGAAATTTACTCCCCTCCTTCCCAGGGGGGAAATCTGCCCCCAAACAGTGTCCTGAGACCAACAGAATCTGCCAGCCCCCCCTGTCCCCTCCAGCTCATCCCAGGAACAGGCCCACCAATGAAAACCCATATGGAGTTCACAACTGGGGGAGAGGGATTGGAGGAGTTGGGGGGTGGGGCTTGCAGAGAAATCCACTCTCCGAGGTTGAGGTACCAGGCACCTGCAGTCACCGCCTGGTAAAAGGTGAAACTGAGGCACACAAGGGACCCCCCCCCACGTCAGTCACGCAGGGGGCAGCGCTGAGCTGTGACCCCGGCTCTCCTAGTCCAATGGCCAAACTCGGGCCCATGCCCTGGTCTCTGGGACTCTCTCCCACGCCATGGGCAAGGGGCCCGATCCCCGCCCCGGGCCCAGCCTCGGGCGGGGGCGGAGCTGCGAGCTCGGCCTATCAGGTACAGCTCCCGTTCCAGCCAATGAGCGGCCGCCCATTCAAGCTCCTGCAGCCAATGAGCCGTTCGCATGGCTGGGACTGGCCGGCGTCCCCCCGCCCCCCCGCGCGGGCCCTTTAAGAGCGGGGCGGGGCGGGGCGCGGGGCCCTTTAAGAGCGGAACGCGGCGTTCCGTGCGCGGATACAGTGTAGCCAGTGCCGGGCAGCGCCTTAAAGGGGCCGCCGCGAACGGAGCCGAGCGGCGCCCCCCAGCCCTGCCCCCGCCATGCGGGGCGGGGGATGGAGCCGGCGGAGCTCGACGTGCTGGGGCTGCGGGAGCAGCTGTTCCACGAGCGGGTCCGGGAATGGCTGGTGAGTGCGGGGCGGGGCCACGGTGATGGGCTCAGGGCAGCCCCGTGGTCCGCATCTGCTGCCGGCGGGGCACGTGAGGGGGGTGTCAAGCCCCGGGGTGGGGGGAACTGGGCAGAGCAGGGGGGATGGAGGGTCCGATGGCTCCTAGCGGGGGCGGGAATGCAGGGTCTGAAGGGTCTCAGCGGGGTAGGGGGGAATGGAGGGTCTGAAGGGTCTCGGAGGGGGGTCTGAGGAGCCTCAGTGGGCGGGGGATGCAGGGTATGAAGGGTTTGGGAGGGATGGAGGGTCTCAGCGGGGTGGGTGGGTGGAGGGTATCGGAGGGGTCCCTGCCCCCTTGGTGGAGCCTTGGGGTGGCAGTAATGGGGGTACTTGTCAGGCTAGATCAGCACTGGGAGAGGGGCCGGGAAGCACAAGTGCGGATGCGGCCTGGGCTGGGGAACCGCCTGGTGTCTGGCTTTGAGTTGGAGTGAGAAAAACAAAACTTTCCCCTCCCTCCAGCCCCCCCTTCACCCCCCCCCCCCCCGGCTCTGGTGCCTGCCGGAGAGGTGCTTGCTCAGGGGTTCCTAACCGCCGGTGGGTCTGGAACGTGTTTCTCCATGAGCCGGGGTGTGAGGCGCCTGCAGGAGCTGCCTCGGCCCTGCTGAAATGCAGCCACTTCTGATGCGTGGCCTGGCAGGACCCTGACAGCTGCACACGCTGCCTGTCGGGATGGGACATCGAGGGGCCTGGGGTCAAACTGCCTGAGCCTCCATATTTCTGCCCCACAAAAACGGGGAGCTCTAGGAGCAAAGAAGCAGCCGGGTGAGACTCTGGTCTGAGTGACTGTGCCCCTGGGGGTCTCGCCTTGGCCCCTGCCCTGTGCTGATGCCCCAGGCTTTGGGCCTCTTGCTCTTCTGTGAGCGTTGTCTCTGCTAGACACCCCTCCCTCCCCGCACGCCCTGCTTATCTCTCTTGGAGCGACTGGAGCTGCAGCTGCCTTAAAAGATTGTGCCCTCACTGTGTCTGCAAAGCCAGTTCCCCAGCCCCCGAGGGGCTGCCCTGCAGTGGATCAGCAGAGCCGCCCGGAGCCGAGTCCTGTGTCAAAATATCAGCTGGGCCTGTGTCAGCGGGACCAGGCTGCGCTCAGGTACAGATCACAGCGCTGCTGCCTCACGACATCAGCTGAGGGCTGGGTTTTGACACCCGCTGCCCACCGTGCCTCAGTTTCTCAGCGTCAGCGAGAAAGGGGATCTAACGAATACCTCCCCGGTATTGGGAGGGGACTGGCACGGAGAGAGGTTCTTGCCGTTGCTGTTGTTCCCCTCGCCCTCCGGCGGGCATCTAACCTGTCCCCATGTGGCTGGCTATTCCTCACCATTGTCCGAGGTTGACACCAGCTCCTTACCGCCGTGATCTGCTTAGCAGAGAGAGTTTGCTGGGCCTTGTGCAGTGTGAGTGGATGTCCTGAGGGCACCGCATCTGCACGAAGACTGGACTTCCATAGGGTATCGTCCCTGATACCCGAAAACCTCTAGGCAAAAGAATTCTCCCGCCCCACCCCCATGCAAACTGTGCAGGGCCACCTGAGAGTCCTTCTCTGTGGGACAGGGCGGCTGCACCAGCTTGTCTGGCTGGCACCATGATTCTGGCTTTCAGCAAGACTGTAGCCAGTTCGGTTGGGAATTCGGGGGCTCCTGGCAGGATCCCCGCCTCCCTGGCTGTGGTGGGATCAGGACTGGCCAGCTGCAGTCATGTCTAGGAACATGCCGTCTTGCCAGCCGGCTTGTGGTGCCAGGGGAAAAACATGCTAGAACCCTTGGACATCTGTGTCCCAACCAGCCCCAGTGACTCCAGCGGCCGCCCCTCCTCTGCATGTAGGCAGCGCCTTACTTGGGTCCTGACCTGGCTGTGGTGGGGGGTGGGGGGGCTCTGGTTACGCACGGCAGCCTGCTGGCACTGTGGCCCCCGGGCCCCGTCTTGCAGTGTGTGTGGGACTGACCCCAAGGTGGGGCCAGGGTGAGTCACTCCCTGGTTCCCGGCTCCGGTGTCGAGCTGAGCCAGGTTTTGGTGGGGAGGGGGAGTTGCGTTTGTAACCAGCTCTACCCCCCACCATGGTGAACGTTGTGGCTTGGAGGGGGTCTCCCTGAGTGGAGGCCCTCGGGTCAGCCGGTCTGAAAGAGCCCAGTGCTTGGACAAGGCCCAGCACCGCTAGCTCTGCAGAGACACCGGAGCCGAGGGCCCGCAGACCAGGCCCTGGCTGTCCGGCTCAGGGGTGGGGGAGGGAAGCAGCTGGGTTTGTTTTTCCTGCGGAATTAACTTCAGCTGAAGGGTTCAGGGCTGAAGAATTTCCCGGCCTGGCCTGGCGGATCTGTCCGCATGTTGCCTGCGCCCCTCCCCTTGGACTGGGAGGTGCACAGGGCTGCTGCTCTGTGGGGGAGGGATGCGAGTCAGCTGGCTGCCCCCATCCCAGACACTTTATTAAGACTGAAGCACCCCCAGGCGATGGAGTCCTCGTGAGCGCGAGGGGGACGAGTGCGAGGGGGACGAGAGGCACAGAACACTCAACACTGCAGGGTGTCAAACCCAAGAGTCCTGGCTCTCTGTCCCCTCCTGTAACGCCTGGGCCGTGCTCCCTGTCTGGGGAAGAGAACCC
>ML677402.1:997821-1011998 GCA_007922305.1 Dermatemys mawii
CTGGGGAAGAGAACCCAGGAGTCCTGGCTCCCTGTCCCCTCCTGTAGCCATGAGGTGACGCTGGCTCCTGTCACTTGTGGGTCCCTCAAAGAGGAGCGTTGGTGGCCGGCTGCTGGATGTGGTGCTAGTGACAGCTGCCAGATTCCGTGGCGGGCACATCCATTCACGCAGTCGGGGCTGGGGGCACAGGATTGGGCAGCTGCGGCAGCTAAGACGGCAGTGGCTTCAGGACACTAGGGTTCTGGTTTCCTGGCTCTGCCACTGACTCACCCTCATACCTTGGTGGAGTCGCTCACCTGCATGTGAAGGGCATGAGGCTGCTGCCTGGATGGGACGTGGAGGGGGGAGGACTGGCTGGGTTTGCCCACGCTCCCTGGAGGAAGGAGCACTGCGACCGTTCGCCCTGGCCTGGGGCCCGAGGGAGGGGGAAGTCGGAGTCCAGGACCTGCTCAACCCTTGCTGCCCCCGCCCCACCCAAGCAGAGCCCTGCCTGGCTCTGTTGCTGGGGCAGCGGAAACTCCTTTGCTTGGCACAGGCAGCGGGGAGCTAACTTGACCTTCCAGTGCACACGCTGTGCCTTGCATCAGACTTGGCACATCAGTGCCCGGGGCGTGAACCCTGCTAGGAATGCAGATGCCATGCACCGAGTGTCTCACTTAGCCCTTTCTGCCAGGGGCTGTAAGCTGGGGGCTGGGCAGAGGGGCTGCCCCCCTGCCCCAGATCGTTCGTCGGCTTTGCACTAGGGTCTGTGCTCGCTGGATGGGGGCAGAGGAGGAGCCCCCGTGGCCCCGGGCGCTCTGCATGTGCGGTCGCCGTGGTGCGCGGGCGCTGCTGGGTGGCAGTTGGCACCTCTCCCGCCCTGTGGCCCATCGAGGGGTCCTTCTGGTGCCATCGCCCCTGGAACGCGAAGGCCCTTGGGGGACGGTGCTGAAAGCTCCGGCTGGGTCGGTGGATTTGCAAACGGTTTTTGTTTCCCTGCATCCCTGCTGTTCCCGCCACAGAAACCCCGTTAATTCCTCTCCTGCCTGGCGTCCCTGCGATACCCAGCTGGAAGAGACTTACCTGGGTCCCCCGCTCCCTCAGCCAGTGGAGGACGGGCTGGGGGCATGTGGGCCAAGGCGGACACCGGCCCTAGGGCTAGAGGCTGACACGGTGGAGGGTTTGGGGCTGTGTGGTCCAGAAGCAGAACTGGCCTTCGGTGCCTGGGATGCCGGTGCCTGCAGGTCCCTGTGAGGTGTGTGGGTGTCGGGGGGGCGCTCAGAACAGAGGTCGTGACCCTTCAGTGCTTGCTGCCCTTTATTCCCGCTGGTTGGGCCTGAGCTGGGGCAGAAGGAGGACCTCAGATAGCTTTCCTTTCAGAGAGCCTCACAAATGGGCCCCGTGTAGCAGATCCATGGACCCGGAGAGGGGCTGGGCCAGGCCAGGCCAGGAAGCTGGGGCCCAGTTGGCCCCTTCCGGCCCTCCAGGATTTCCCCAGCCTGAACCCTCCTGCCCCGTGTTTGGCCCGAACGCCCCACTGGCTGGACACTTGAGCCTTCCTATGTGGGCTCAGGAGCTGGACTCTGCCCGGGCGCTCTCAGCTCCTCTTGCGGCTCAGACCTGCACTAGAGAGGAGGGAGAGTTCTCTGTTCTCCTGGGATGAATCTCTTGTCCCTTCCCTGAAGGCGTTGGCAATGATGGTCGAACGCTGGACAGGTTGATTATCCGTGCAGCTGTCCAATCCCTGTTTGAATGCTGCTAAATCCTGTGGCAGGGAGTTCCGCAGGCTAATTAAGTATTGTGTGATTAACAGGTTTCTTTTGTGCACGTTGAACTGGCTACCCTTGTGTCTGAAGGCTCCTGTGTCGGGCTGGGCTGCAGGCCCACTGGGCCTTCCCCTGCCTGCTCCCTGCTAGAGGTGTTGGCTGGCTCCCAACAGCAAGAGAGGGGTCAAATCAGTCTCTGCCAGCTTCTAGCACTGACCTACTGGGAGGACATCAAAGCGGGTGTCGTCCCAGAGCCTCCACGCAGGTGTGGCCTTCGAGGGGTTAACCCTGAGCCAGTTCTTAGAGAGCCCTCAATTGAAACCACCCAAACCTGAATGACTGCATGGCTGGCAGCTGCTGTGAGCTCTGGGCTGGGCCGTCTGACTGATGTGTGCAGCCCCTGACACCAGCAGGCCGAGGCATTTCCTTTGCCCGGGGGAACAGAACCAGCCGCGCTGCGACCCGGCCTGGGTTTTCTCCAGCTGCCGAGCTCTGAGCAGCACTTGGCCTCTTCTGTAATTGGGGCCAGACGGGGCTGGCCGGCCAGAGGGGCGTGCTGCCTCTGGAAGGGTTCAGGCGGTTGAGGTCCGAGGCGTCTCCATGCCTGCTAGGGCACTGCCCAGAGTGCGGTGGGAGTCGGACAGTGCTCTCCCAGCGAGCCCAGGCAGTCGGTGCTTCCCGAGGCAGGGCTCAGAAACAGAGTGGGGGGGCAGGCGTGAGCTGGGGGGTGAATTGGTGCTGATGCAACGAAGCTGACGGGTTCAGTCAACCTTTGCGCCCGGCCCGTCTGACACACGCTGCGGGTGATCAAAGGTCCTGGCGGTGGTAAAACGTAGCCTGCTCGGGGTGGACCTTGGAGCGCGGCTCAGGGGCAGGTGAGCTGGGTTCCTGGGGGCTGCCCGCAGCTCCGTGAGGGGCTTTCCCGGCTTCCTTCCAGTCACTGCCATGGCTCCAGCACGGGTGGCAGGTGGGATTCACAGCCCCAGGCCCCCAGTGTGTGTGTGGCACAGACAGAGGCTGGGTACGCTTCCCTGAGCCCCTCTGCATCCCCCAAGAAGGGGCAGATGACAGAGCAGGGGTGTTCTGTGTGCTCAGACGTCAGCCACCCGACGGTAGCCATTTCCCGTCCTGCTTGGCATGGCCTGGCTTGGACATGGCGAAGAGGAATAAATGCCAGCCGGGAGCGAGAATGCCCAGCCTGCCAGCCCGACGGTGGTGTTGCCGTTACCCAGGCCCCGGTGACAGAAATTCGGGGCCTAAATGCCTTTGCGGGCCTGGTCCCAAACCTCCTGTTTGTTCAAGGATGGATTTCTCCAACTTGCCCTGAATCGTATCCACCCCCCACCACGCCCATCTCCAACTGCCCCCAGGAGCAGCACAGGCTGGTACAGCCCCTGCTGGACTCTGCCCATCTGTCCCTGTCCAGGCTGGCATGGTCCCATCGCATCCCTGTGCCCCAGGCTGGCAGCTCTGGGTTGGAGGATATGGAGCTGCATCATCCCCCACCTCCCTGCCCCTTCTACTCGGGCACCAGTGGAACAACAGCTGCAGGGACAACCTGCAAGGGCTTCCAGGCTTCAGGGTGTCCCATTTCCGACTGCGCTGGGGTCAGGCAGAAATCAGTACAAAAATCCTGCCCCAGCCCCCGGGGCAACGCTGGGTATTATGTGGTGAATAGGCTGGGGGAGAGAGACCCAGTGCGACGGGGGGCACAGCTCTGAGCTGGGCTCTCTGCCCGGGGTGCTCTTCAAGGCTTAGATAGTAGCAAATGTGGGCAGGGACGCGGGGTTGGTGGGGGGAGGACTCCAGCTGCCGGGGCCACCCCTGACCCCTTTGTCCCCCCTTCCCCCCTCTCTGCAGATCTGCACGTTGCTCTTCGCTGGCCTCTACATCCTCTGCCACTTCGTCATAACCCACTTCAAGAAGCACGTGGACTTTGCCCCAGGTAACCGGCTGGGCCCCCGGGTCCTGGCCCCGGTCAGGATCCCCCCCCTCCCCGCACCCCGGCTCCTGGCCCCGGTCAGGGTCCCTCCCCAGCTCCTGGCTCCGTCTGACCTCCATCTCCCCGCCCCGTTCCTGGCTCTAGCTGCCCCCTCCCAGCACGGGGTGGGTGCCCGGCTCAGAGCCCTGGCTCCATCCCTGGGAGTGGCAGACCCACATGCCCTGGTCTCCCTGCTCGAGTTGTGGGAGGGAGGTTCAGCCCCTAGGCCCCCAACAGCTCCCCACTACCCTGGGCTGCTTGAACCAGGGGCCGACCCTCCTGCAGCCGCTTTGCTGTGTGTTGTTTGGCTCTGCCCCAGGGGAGACCCCGTCCCACTGGGGAGCCCCATCTTGGTTTGTTTACATTGCTGCTGTGTTGCAGTTGCCATGGGCAACATCCGTGGCCCCCCCTCCACCCGCAGCTGGGCTCAGAGACCAGCATCTCCCGAGTATTGCCTGGTTCTGTTGCTAAGCGCGATGTCATTGCCATGGTGCTTCCCTCCCCACGGCTGTGCAGCAGGTCCAGAGCTGGGGACGGGGCAGGGAAATGGGGCTGAAACACCAGGCCCCCCAGGCAGAGCCTGTGGCAGGAGAGCCCAGCCCCGGCCTGGTCTTACCAAACGCTGACCCTGTCCCATCCCCAGGGTCCCCCCCACAACTGTCCTGTGGGCTGGGGCGGGCAGGAGCTGAAGGGGCATCTGGGCACAGAATGGGGGTGGGGGCTGCACGCTCTGGGAAGGGCCGGGAAGGGGGACCCCTCTGCCCCACACTGGCCCTGCATCTCGTAGCAGAAGCTCTGTGCCTGGGGGAGTTTCCCTGGGTGGCTGCCCGGGAGATCAGCTGTGACCAGGCCCTGGGGGTATCAGGCAGCCAAATACAGCACCCAGGAGCCTGTTTTTGGGTGACACACACCTCTTAGCCTGTTTCCATGGGCACCAACTCCCCAGAATGACTTGATGCCCTCTGACTGCAGTTCCCAGGCACGAGGCGTTGGGAATTCGGGCCGCGTTTTGAGTGACCGTTCTGTCCAGTTTTAATCTTGTCCCAAAGCTCAGGGCAGTTCTCGGCGAGCCCCGCGGCGAAAGGCCGGGCAAGGCACCGTTTTTAATGTGGTTCGGTACAGAGATGCTGGGGACACGGGCTCGCTCTCCCAGAAGTCTGGGTTCTCTTAGAAACCCCTAATATTCCCAGTGCTCCCTGTCCCTGCACCAGGACGTCCGGCTGCAGGGCGGTGAGGGCAGGATCTGTCTGGGACGAGCTGTCTGCCTGGGTGTTCCAGCAAAGCTGGGACCTTCGCTGCCACCAGCTGCATAGAAACCCCTTCTCCCCATCTCCATGCTGGGGGCTGAGGGGCTTCACCCTGGAGTCCCGTCCCGGCAGCCCCTGAGCCACGAAACCTCCTGCCCCACCCACCCCACAAACTCTTGGCCGTAGCTGCCCCCTGAGGTATAACGAGCGTGAGGTGTAATGAGCTGAGCTGACTGGATTTCTCCCGCGGCCCCTCTCTCTGCAGTTGAGGATGACGAGGACGCTGCTGTCGACAGAATTGCGTAAGTTCCTGTCTGTCCTGTATTGACGCACGTCCCCCCAGCGTGCTGGGACAGGTCGGGTTTGAGCATTGCAGGTTGAGGAGTGGGGGGTGGGGCTCAGGACTCCTGGGTCCTATCCTCAGCTCTGGGGTGGGGTTGGGGGCCAGTGGCTCCCCAAGGCACGTGCTGGTTTTGGTCAAACTGAGCTGCTCCCTGTGCTGAGACCTGCCAGAACTCGTGTCACGGCACTGGCCCCGGGGTGCCGCCTGCTCCCGTTCCAGCCATGGCTGGGGCTGCAGGGTCTCTCGCGCCCTGCTGGCTGTGCCCTGGGGGCCATCGGGGAGGCTGGCTGGGTTGGGGGGGCAGGGAAGGCTCACGCTCGTCCCCCCTCCAGGCTGGCGATGTGCACCTTCACGCTGGCCGTCTCGCTGAGTGCCGTGTTGCTCCTGCCCTTCTCCATCCTCACCAACGAGGTGCTGCTCCTCTTCCCGCACAACTACTACATCCAGTGGCTGAACGGGTCCCTGATCCACGGTGAGCCCCTGCCTGCCCCGCCTCGGCTCTGCCCCCTCTGCCGGGGGGCTGTGCTCAGGGCCGGGGGCCTAACCCGCCTGTCTCTCTCCAGGCCTCTGGAATCTGGTCTTCCTCTTCTCCAACCTCTCCCTGGTCTTCCTCATGCCCTTCGCGTATTTCTTCACTGAGGCCGAGGGCTTCGCGGGATCCAGGAAGGTACCAGCCGCCCGGCCCGTCTCCCCCCCCCCGGCCCTTGGTGCCACCTGCGCTGGGTTAAACTCTCCCGCCCACCTCCCACAGGGCATCCTGGCCCGAGTCTACGAGACCTTCGTGGTGCTGCTGCTGCTGACCCTGCTGGTGCTGGGGATGGTCTGGGTGGCGTCGGCCATTGTGGACGAGGATGCGGGCAGCCGGGAATCCCTCTATGGCAAGTGCCCGGACAGTGGGAGATCCCTGTGGGGCGGGGCGGTGATGGTGGGAGGGGGTGCTGTGTGCTCTCAGAGGGAGGGCCAGGACCCCTGGGTTCTTTCCGTGGCTCTGGGAAAGGGGAGCACGTTCCAGGTGCTAGAGCCCGGACTCCTGGGTTGAATTTTCATCACTGCCAGCGGCTTGTTACAAGAGGGGTAAAAACTCTGCCCTTCCCCATGCCTCAGTTTCCCTATCTGCGCAGTGGGGTGATTGGTACCTGCCCCCTTGCTGTGGTGTTCTGGGGTGACACGCCCTATCAGACATGCTAATTAATGTCCTTCCCCCATCCCCACCCTGCTCCACTGGAGTGCCCAGGAATCCCATTCCCGGCTCCCTGTCCAGCCCTGGCACCGAGGGCTCCCAGGCCCCATGGCGTACCCCAGTCTGGGGGTGTAACGTTAACCCTCTCCTCTCCATAGACCTGTGGGAATACTACCTCCCTTACCTCTACTCCTGCATCTCGCTCTTTGGGGTGCTGCTGCTGCTGTGTAAGTTGATGGTTTGATTTCTTTGGGGGCCGGGGGGCCGGGATCTGTGGGGTCCAAGCTGAGTGTCCAATCCTCCCCCAAGCAAATGCAAGGGGGCAGGCCGGCCATGTGTTTGGGGTGCCGGGCTGGGATCCAGGAGACCAGGCTTCTGTTCCTGTCTCTGACACAGGCTGCCTGGGTGACTTGCGGGGAGCCTCTTGCTCTGTCCCCTCTGGGGTTTGCATCATTCGACTGGGAGTTTTCGGGGGCAGGGTCTGTCCCCCCCTCCCAGCCAAAGACCCATGCAAGCTGCTGTAGCAAACTGCAGCCCCAATCCCTGTGTCTCCTACTCGGTCCGCTGGACGTTTTCCAGGAGCCTCTGGGCTGGCTCTGGTCTGGAAAAGTCCCAATGCAGAGGCTGGAATTCAGGATTTCCCCCCGACACCTGGGTTTTCCTGACCAGTCCTTTTGGGTGGTGCCGGGTCTCCCTGATGGACAGGCTGGGTTGAATGTTCATCGGGGGTCTCCCACTGCTCTCTGAGCCCGAGGCGGGTTAAGAAAGGAAATGGGTGGGGGGGCGCTGTTGTCCCAGCCCAGAGCTGGCTTCTGTAGGATGCCCAGATTTGCGTGAGGGGGGCGACACCCAGGGCAGAACTCGAACCCGCTCCGCTGGCAGAAGCAGACGGGGCCCGATCCCTTTGGTGCCTTTTTGCCAATAGAGCAGCACCCCCTGCTGGCCGAAGGGGGGGGGGGCAGTGGCGCCTGTTCTCACCCTGCCCCTTTACTCTGTTCCCCCTGCAGTGTGCACGCCCCTCGGTCTCTCCCGCATGTTCACCGTCACCGGGAAGCTGCTGGTAAAGCCCAGGGTAAGACTCCCTGTTTCTGCCCCCCCCTTGCCCCATTTCCTGCAGGGGGGCCCTGCCCTCCCCTTCCGCCCTCCCGGCAGGGGATGTTGAGTGGAGAGGTTAACCCCGTGTTTGCTGGGGGCCAAGCCCCTGCTGCGGTGTCTGCTGGGAGGGAGGGAGGGAGGGGGGCGGTGGTGTTTGCAGCCCCAGAGCAGCTGTTCCAGGGGGGCCCGGCAGGGGTTGGGGTGTCCATGGGTCGAGACGGGGTGCTGCTCTCCCAGCTGTCTGGTGGCTCATGGGCACCGTGCTCTCCCTCTGTCCCCCCGCCAGCTGCTGGAGGATCTGGACGAGCAGCTGAACTGCACAAGGTTCGAGGAAGCCGCCCTGTCCCGCAAGATCTCGGCCAGTGAGTGTCCCCCATCCTCTGCCCTGGCGCGATCTGGCCTCACTCCAACGGGCCCTGTCCCGGAGGGGCTCAGCCCCCACCCCCCGGTTCATCCCTCGGGACGCTCTCCTTCCGCAGGTCCCACCTCCTGCTGGCTGAACCTGAGCGTGGCTGTGCTCCGGGAGCGGTTCCTGGCCATCCAGAGCCGGAGACTGGCGCTGGGTAAGGAGCGGGGATGGGGAGAATGGAGCAGGACTCCTGGGTTCTCTCCCTGCTTGTGGGGCGGTGAGGTCAGTGGGGTGCTCTGATCTGGAGCCTCGACCACTCGCTCACCTGGGATGTGTCTTGTGCTTCCTGGCAGAGCTGCGGCGCCGCGCCTCGCCCTGGCAGCGGAACCTGGGCTACCCCCTGGCCATGCTGTGCCTCCTGGCGCTGACGGTAGGTGCTGGCTGGGGCGGGGGGGGGGTGCCTGATGTCTGTGCCTCAGTTTCCCTGCTTTCTGCGGTTCGGAGGTGGAGCTCCCTGGGAAGGACCCCCCGAGGGTGTTGGCGGGAGGAGGCCTCTCTGACTTCCCCTCTGGTCCTTCCCAGGGCATCTCTGTGCTCGTGGTCTGTTTCCACACTCTGGAGCTGCTGCTGGACGATGCTGCGATGCCGCGGGGGATTCAGGTACCAGGAGGGGTGGGGGGCTGAGCTGAGTTGAACCCTTTGCTCTCTGCCGTGGGCCCACCTGTGAGACAAGTCTGCTGGGTCTCAGCCCAGCTCCCAGTACGGACACCATCAGCCATCGGGGACCCAGCTATCAGGGTCGGGGGGTTCCCCTAGCCCGGCAGGGTCTGTGCCTGCCCCATGGATCCATGGGGGGAAGCGCTCACCAGAGGACAGTGTGAAGGGGCTCTGGGGCCTCCTGAGACGTGAGCCCAGAGCTGGCTGATCAGTTCCTGCTTCAATCTGCCCCCCATCTTCGACCCCCTTCTCGGCTCTCTCCCTGCAGGATGCACCCCTGGGGCAGGTCTCCTTCTCCATCTTCGGGTCCTTCGGCGCTGCCCTGCAGGTGGTTCTCATCTTGTATCCTTGGGGTGGGCAGCTCCGGTCCCTCCGTCTGATCCCTGCAGGGGGGCTGCTCTCTCTGGGCCCCCTGGAGTGTGCCAGCCCAGCACCCCCCTTCCCCGCCCCTCTGGGGGTTGGGCCCACATCCCAGGCCCTGCATTGGTGCCCTGGCCCCCTCCCTGCTCTGTTATTCCTCCTTCACCTCCGGACTCAGCTACCTGATGGTCTCCTCCGTCGTGGGCTTCTACAGCTCCCCGCTGTTCACCAGGCTGCTCCCTGCCAGGCAGGATACCCCCATGACCAAGGTAAGTGGTACCTGCCCCTCACCCACCAGGTGCTCCCCTGCCTCAGGGCAGCCAGAGCCGCTCATACCCGCATGCAGCTCCCCCCGGGACCAGGACGCCTGGGTTCTATTCCTAGCCCTGCGGCTGGGGGCAGCTGCACTGCATCCTCTTGCCACACGAGGGCGCCATGCGCCAGGCTGGATGGGGAGAAGCCCAGCTGTGAGCTGCCCCCTGACCGACAGCGGGAGCCCCCCACCACCCCGCCCGACCGCGGGCCAGAGTCCAGCTGGGGCTCTTGGTTCCCCAATTCCAGGGGTGGGGCCACTGAGCCTGGCTGGAGGGGGCTGCAGGTGTCATGGGGCTCACTGGGGGGTGGACAGTGAGTTTGGGGGGAGGTTTTGGGGGGCGGGAGGAGTCCTGTGCCCATACTGGAGTGCAGCCACATGGGGGAGAGGGTGAGTCTGGCCTGTCTCTCCCCCACCCAGATCATTGGGAACTGCGTGTCCTTGCTGGTGCTCAGCTCCGCGCTGCCCGTCTTCTCCAGGACCCTGGGTGAGTCTCCTGCGGCCATGGGAGGGAAGCGCTCACCAGGGCGGGACTGAGGGGCTCCACACGCACACACACACACACACACACACACACATGCTCACGCACGTATGCACACGCGCACCTCCTGCACTGGGCCAGCAGAACTGCCCCATCCTGGAGGCCTGTCATTATGGTCAGGGGTGGGCGCCCTGGAACAGCCGCTTAGGGGCTGTAGGTCGGGACTGAGGGGCAGAGGCTGAGATGTGTGGGTGGGGGAGTGGGTCTATGAACGGGGCTGTGGGTCGGGAAGGGGGAGCGCTGGGGGAGTCCAGGGCTGGAAAAATGGGGCTGTGGGTCGGGAAGGGGGAGCATTGGGGGAGGGAGGTGCAGTGGGGCCCAGCTCCAGAGAGGAGGACTCAGCCTCTCTCTTGCAGGAATCACGCGCTTCGACCTCCTGGGCGACTTCGGCAGGTTTAACTGGCTGGGGAACTTCTACATCGTTTTCCTCTACAACATGCTCTTCGCCGCCCTCACCACCCTCTGCCTGGTGAAGACGTTCACGTGGGCCGTGCGAGCCGAGCTCATTCGAGCCTTTGGTGAGCCCGGGGGGAGCCAGTCCCCAGGCCAGGCAGCCTGGTGTGTTCGTGTCACCGGCCGGCAGGGCCCTGGTGGGGGGTGGGGGGGAGGGTGATTGGCGGCAGGTGGATGGGGGCCCAGCCCAGGCCCTGGCTGCCCATCCCCCTGCTGGCATGGAGGGGAAACATCAGCATGGCCCCTAATGGGTGTCTTCCCCCCACCCCTGCAGGTTTGCACAAGCTGCCCCTGCCCGTGACGCGTACCCGCCAGCCCAGCAAGCTCTGCTAGGACCAGTCTGGCACCAGCCAACGGCCGCTGTGGCCCCACCAGGCTATGGGGCGGGGTGGGGGGGCAGCCCCACTCTGGACTCAATGGATTTATTTGTGTCTCCTGCATTCTGAGCCGAAGGACCCTGGATGCTGCAGAAGGGGTGGGGCCTGCCTGGCTCCGCCCTCATCTGATTTTGGCCAATGGCCTGCGGGCAAGAAGGGGCCAGTATCTTCCTGTGGTGCTGATGCTGCACTGGAGGATCGGGTTGAGGGGGGGGCCTCCATTCGATCCCCATGGAGGGGAGACAGGAGAATTCTCGTCTGGGACGGCTCCTGAACAGGAGCCCTGGCTGGAGCCTCCCGGGGGGTGGGGGGTGCACTGGCTCGGGGGGCAGATCCCTGCTAGTCCAGCCCTACGTCTCCCAGCAGGGGGCGCTGTGGGGGGCAGGGGTTCAGCAGGTGCAGTATTGTTACCCCATGGCCCCCCGGAGCCGCGGTGACGTGCCTCGCTCCCGTGCACTGGGCACCCGCGGGCCACGATTCTGGCTGCTTTGCCGGCTGCATTTGCTGTCGCAGCCTTTTGATTTGATTTTATTTATTTGTTGCACAGCTGCAGCCCTGACGTGCTGGGGGGTGAAACAGCCCCGTCCCCCAGGGGCTGAGCCCTGCCCTGCTCCGTCAGTCTGGCCCCCTCTGCCCCCGGCTGCTCCTCTCTGACACTACGTGAATTAGGCCTGGGCTTAAAGTGAGTGGGGGTCCGGGAGGGGGGCATGGAGCTAGGGAGGTGTTGGGGGGAGCTCCTCATTCAGACCCCTGGAGGGGTTTCTCTTTCTCACCCTGGGGTGCTGGGCGAGGGGAAGGAGCTCAGGGTACAGCCACCCCTCACACAGCAGGGGTCAGGTTGGGGCCAGATGCTGCTGCGGGGGCAGGCGGCAGGATTCACAGGTCCTGGGCACAAGAGGCCTGTAGCCCCCCCCCTCCCCTCATGGCATTTGAGTTGGGGTCAGGGATCTTCAGTCCCTCCTGCAGCGGCTACCTCAGCCCTGCCCCATTCCTCCTCCCTGGCCCTGCCCCAGAGCAGGGAGCCCAGGGCAGGCTCTGCTTTGTGTAATGAGTGTTAGGTCTCTGCCCAGGCCGCCTGCTAGTGACAACACAGATCACCTCTCACGTGTTAGGTATGTTTTTATTTAAACAATAAAAGTGTCTTTTAATAGAGGGTGGAGGGCTGGTGACCTGCCCCACAAGGGGGTCTGTCTGTTGAAATTCCAGAGGGCAGAGTTGGGTCCCTGCTCCTGCAGCAACCCCTCCTCCCTCTGAACACCCCTGGGCCTGCCCCTCGGCTGCCCGCCTCTGGCTGCTCGGGGGCCGTCTGCTCTCGGACACAGGCAGAGGGGTGTGTGAATATCACATACAGCTTCCAGCCTGGAAGATCCCCACCCTATCTACCCCACACCCTTTGGTTTTGGGTATAATTACCTTGCTTCCTGCCTGTAGCTAAGAGCCAGGGCGAAGGGCAGGGCTGGGCTGCTGGGCGGGTTCCTGGCTTTCAGGGGCCCATTTCCCACCCCATACCCATAGATGGGGGCCCAGGCTTGGTAGTGTCACAGCAGCTGGGGGCTAGCTGTGCAGGGGAGTGGGCTAGCTGTTGTTGTGAGCTGGAGGGGGGGCTCTAGATTAGGAGTGAGGGGCAGCAGCAGAGCTGTGGGGCAAGGGAGCCTGGGAGGGGCTGTGGGTCAGGACTGTGGGGGAAGGGGTCCCAGCACTTTTCAGGCCAGCTTCAGTCTGCTCAATGGGGCTCTGACGCTTCCCTGCCCCCAGGCTCCTTTTGAACATCAGAACAGCCCCAGCCTGGGTCAGAGCAGTGTGCATCTAGCCTAGCGTCCTGTCTGTGGCCAGTGACTAGGGACCCGTCCCTGCCCAGCCTGGCTACTAGCCATGGAGGGACCCTCCAGGAATTTCTCTCGTCATCTTTTCAACCCTGTTATAATCGTGGCCTTCACCACCCCCTGGATTTGGGGGTGGGGGCAGCACTTTCAGGGGATGTTGGTCCCTCTGAGCACAGAGGAAACCGCCCTCCTGCCAACCCTTCCCACCCATCCTGGCCTGGCTTTCCGGCTGGGAGCGGGCAGGGGGCTGGGAACTGGCCCGGCCTGGCTCTCACAGCTGGGAGGTTGCTGGCTGTCCCCTGACCCCACCCAAGCTCCTGTTTTTACAGGCCCTGAGCAGGAAATGGGGTGGACACGGCTGGAAATGTGGCTGTTTTCCTAGGAACTTGTTCTCCGCCCAGCGGCCCTGGCCTGGCCCCGATCCACCTGCCCAGGGGCACTGCTCTTTGCCACTGCCCTGCCTACCCCCCTCTCAGAACCGGGACACCACCTGGGCCCTAGACCCACAACCTGCGCTGTAGGCACCAGAGCGACCCGGCTGGGGGGTTGGCCTGGGGCCCAGACCTGGCTGGGGGGGGAGGCTGGGATCCCCAGGCCGGGGGAGGTGCGAGGGTCACTTTCTGCTTTTCCCCGTTATTGGAGAATTCATTGAATTTTGGGTCCTTTGACCTTTGACCTGCACCTAAAGGCAAATTCGGCGTCTGCCCTCTGCTGGCCAGAGCCGGAAATGCGGCTGCTGGACCCGCACCGACTCCGGCCCTGGGCGGAGGGGTCGTTTTCAAAAGTGGCTGCTGAATTTCTGGGGTCCGCACCCTGGAAGCTGCCCGCCCCCCCCCCGGCTCCTGGGGCCTGGCCTCTCAGCGGGGCCGAGCGTCCACGACGCCAGCAGGGACCCCCACCCCCCAGGACTCAGCGAATCCCTGAGGGCACCCTGCTACCCCCACATATAGACTGCCCCCCCCAGGCCCTGGCGTACCCTGGGGGGGCATGGGGGTGGGGTACTGGGAAGGGGAGGAGGGGGCAGGGGGGTGAAAGACTCGGGGGGCCGGCGGGGGGTGCATTAGCCCCACAGTGACAGGAGTAAGGCCATCAATCAGGAGCGCGCTTGAAGAAGGGCAGAGGCGCGTTCCCGCTGGCGCCAGGTGGGGCGCGCGGCGCGTGGTTGGAGTCTCGCGCAGGTGAAAGGGCGGGAGCGCGCCACGGGTGGTAGTGCGCTAGGACGCGCATGCAGGATCCAGAGTTACACACGGGAGCAAAAGAAGAGGTTAAGCGGGGACGCGCGGTGGGTGCGGGTGCGCGCGCGGGGTGCTCGGGGCGGGGACGCGCACTAGGTGCTGGGTGCCCGGCGCGCCAGTGACCGCTGGCCGGGGCTCCGCGGGGGCGGCACCGGGGGTTGTGGCCGCCGCTCCCGGGGGACGGACTCTTAAAGGCGGGACGGGAGCCTGGCAGGGGCAGCAGCAGCGAAGGACCCGGCGGGGATGCCCAGTGGCTGGCAGCAGCCGGGGGACGCTGTCCGGGGCTCTCGGCTGGCACCCACGGGTCCCTGCAGCAGAAGGCGCAGCCTAGCACCCTGGGGTACCTAGAAATGGGGGTGCCCGGATGGGACCCCAGGCTCTAGGGGGCGGTGCCAGGAGGGGTCCCCGGGCCCTAGGG
>ML677402.1:1012008-1027652 GCA_007922305.1 Dermatemys mawii
CCGGGCTCTAGGGGCGGCGGTGCCAGGGGGGTCCCCGGGCCCTAGGGGCGGCGGTGCCCGGAGAGGCCCCGGGTCTGTCGCGGGTACCCGGCTCCGCACCGATGAGGGACCCCGGAGCCGCGGGACGCAGCTGATCCGGGTCCCGGCCCCGGAGCCGCGGGACGGAGCCCGCGATGCCCTGGCGTCGCCCGCTGGCGCTCAGCCTGCTCTGCCTGGCCTGCTGCCTGCTGCCGCCGGGCTGGGGCTGCGGGCCGGGCCGGGGCCCGCCGGGGCGCAGGCGGGCGGCGCGGAGACCCCTGGTCCCGCTGCGCTACAAGCAGTTCGTGCCAAACGTGCCCGAGCAGACGCTGGCGGCGAGCGGGCGGGCCGAGGGCCGGCTGGGGCGCAGCGCCGAGCGCTTCCGACACCTGGTGCCCAACTACAACCCCGACATCGTCTTCAAGGACGAGGAGCACACGGGGGCCGACCGGCTCATGAGCCAGGTGAGGGGGCCCGGCGCTCTGCAGCCCAGGTGCAAGGGGGGAGAACCGGGAGGCCGGGGGCTGCCCGGGCCGCAGCGAGACCTGTCCCGGGGGCGGGGGGGGGGGGGCTGTTCCCAGGCCGTCCCCTGAGACGGGGGTGACCGGCCCGGACCCGCCGGCAGCTTGATACCGGAGCGGGCTTCTCGGGGCCGGGCCGCCGCCCCGCTGCCCCGCCGATTCGCTGCCCCTTCGCTCCGGGGTGGCTGCGCTTAGAACTCCCGGAACCTGGCGCCCCCGGGCTCTGTGACCCCCCACCCCGCCCCGGTTCTGCACCCCTTCGACCCCCCGGCTCTGTGACCCCCCGGTTCTGTGACCCCCCCGGCCTCCCCCGGCTCTGCACCCCCACCTACCTCCCTGTTTCTGTGACCCCCTAGCTCTGCACCTCATGTGAGCCCCCCGCACCTCCCCCGGCTCTGCACTCCTAGGACCCCGCCAGCTCTGTGAGCTCCCCCAACTCACCCCCGGATCTCCAACCGCCCTGGCTCTGCCCTGCCGGCTCTCCCCCCACCCCATGCTCTGCCCTGCTGCCCAGGAGGATAGTGAGGATAAACGCGTGACTAGCGAGGTGCTGGGACAGTGGGGGATAGTCCCTTGGTGGATGAACAGTGCCTCTAACAGGTCTGTTAGCTGGGGAGGGCCTGGCTGGGGTCGGAAGGCTCCAGGGTTGAAACATGTACAAAGCAGAGTTTCAGATCCCAGCACAACTGACCGAACCATCCTGGGGCAGTGAGTTCCACAGGTGAGCCTGGTGCTACAACATGTAGAAGTAGTTGGGCCAGGACTGGCTAGCTGTTGGGCAGCCCCACTCCCTGGCTTGACCCACATTGCAGCAACAGGGGCCTGACCATAAGCCATGTAATAGGATGGAGGGGCTGGGGCTGTGTGGGAAGCCTCCTGGGCATCCTGGCGGAGGAGGTGCAGCCCCATTGGAGGGCAGAAGGTGCCCCAGGACCAGCTTGTGCTCCAGAGAGGGCAACATGGTCGTGCCATGCCCCTTAGTTACTGTAGTTGGTGTAACCGCCCCCCAGGGTGGCCAGTGCCACGTCCCAGCGGTGCCAGGGGCCCTGGCTCCTGGGCCGTGCAAGCTGGTGACATTTCTGCCCCTCGCGTGTCCGTGGGTGGACATGCCGACCGCATGGCCGATTCATTTCCTCCTGCTAAGTCATCCAGTGCCCGTCGCCTGGGCTGGGGGGAGGCTGGCAGCCAGACCGGGTCTGGATGGCACGGGGTGGTGGGCGTGCCGGCCCTGGGAGGAGAATGGGATGGCTGTGTTGAGGAGAGACATTGGGGTGTGCGGGTGCCTGGAGAGCGCCAGGAATGGGGCGGGGGGCTGTTTCCTGCCACTCATGTGGGTGAGCAGGGGAGTCCGTGCTTGAGGAGGGGGCCATGCTCCTGGAATGAACCGGCACCCTGGAATATTCAAACCTTAGCAACCTGGTGGGGGGAGTGATGGGATGTGTCCGGTGCTGGTTGGGATGGAAGCTAGGACTCCTGGGTTCCATTTGCAGCACTGAGAGGGAAGTGGGGTCTAGTGGTTGGAGAATCATAGACACTAAAATTGGAAAACCCCAAGTCCCTCTTCCTGGGCTGGTGAGTCTGTTACAGCTGCTCTGCAGCCCAGGCTCACTGGCTAGTTCCGGCCCTGCCCTGTGCCTCAGTTTCCCCAGCTCTGAAATGGGGATACCATGGCACCTCTATGCCAGGGCTGCTCTGAGGGTTCAGGGCTGTGCTTTGAGTCTCAGGCGAGGGGGAACTGGCAGGTCACTGGAGCGCGAGCACTGGCCAGGGTCTGGGCAGTGCCTGGACTCTCTCCCCGGGGTTTTGCAGTTGGGGTGTTGCCCCCCCTTCTCCAGCAGCACATGCTGCTTCTCTTGGTTTCCCTGTCCCCGCCTCCCCCTGTTCAGTTGCTCCAGGACCGTGCTCCTGGCAGCCTCTGGCCCTCAGAGCCAGGCAGCTGGGGACCCGCGGCTGCCTCAGCAGGTCACAGCTCCCCTGGCCACCCAGCTGGGCTTGGCCAGCTGCCATGGGGGGTGCAGGGACTCAGAGTCAAAGGTCATGGGGTCCTAGGCCCCCACTGGGGCAAATAGGGGGCGGGGAGAGCTGGCAGGAGGGAAGTTCTGTGTCAGAGGCTGGGGCAGCAGGGGATACTCTTGGCTGCCAGTTATCCCGTTGCCATGGTAATGGAGGAGGCTGCCCCCGGCTCCCCTGGTCCAAGCGACCTGGCTCTGTCTCCGCTCTCTGTGCGTCTCCTCTGCTCCCTGGCTCTTTCCTTCCTTCCGTCATTCCTCTGTCCCCCTTCCCTCCTTCTCCCGCTCTAGGCACTGCCTGTCCCTCTCTCTCCTTCCCAGGCTCCCCTGCCCGCCGCGCCAGTCTCACCCGCCTGGTATGAGAATAATGTCAAGGCTGTAGGGAAGTGGTTACTTTTCTCTTTGATTGTTCGTTTCATGATAAAGCTCCGCTCCCAGCCAGAGCGGGGAGCAGCTGGGGTGAGTTCCTGTCTTGCCACCTTCTGGGCTGCTTCCCCCGAGTCTGCCATGCTGTGGGCAGGGACCAGAAAGGCATCGTATTCTTGCTGGGGGGCATATCGGGGGTATATCAACAACCCCTAACTGCAGCCCAGGGGCCTGTGGGAGGACTTGAAAGGCAGCTATCCCCACTCCGCAGGCATGGATCACCTGGGTAGGGACCCCATGGCCCAGCCACCTCTGGGGCAGAATGCAGAACCTGTTCCAGTTGTGCAGCAAAAAGATCACTTGCCCAGCACTGAGATGCAGCCTCCTCTGGGGTGGAATGTGGCAACTGGTTAAGGGTCTCGTAGCTGTTTAGGACGTATTATCCGGCTGGAAGTGGGTGGCAGGTGGTGCTGCTGAGTGGGATTAGCCACCTTGGAATTTGGCTGCTGCACCCTGACTTTTATGGGGTGTTTGGCCACTAGGGTTCGGGGCCTGGGAGTTTGTCCATCCCTTGGCTGGTCTGGGTACCCCAGAAAGTGCCTCCCGCAGCCACGCTGTTCACTCCTATGGGACGGGGGGATCCCCGCCTAGGTGCATGTGAGGAGGGTGAGTCAAGTTGAAAGGGTCCCCCCAAGGCCCACAAGCATCCTCCCCATGGGTATACTCTGCCCTCCCTCTGGCCTGACACCCCCTCGTGGCCAGCACACCAACCGCTGCTGACCACTGCTCCAGCCCCTGCCCTTGTAGGGCCCCGATCCTGGTCAGAAGGGGGAGTTGGGTCCCGCGGCTGCCCCTCCCACGGTGCACTTTCCCCCTGGCTGACACCAGCCGGGGGGTGCAAGGCGGCTGAATGGGCCCTTTGTGGCAGAGCTGATGACTTTGCTGTTCTTTCCTCGTTGAACTGGAGGATTTGAAATTCTCGCCGAGTTAAGTAATTCTCGGGCTGGAAAACAGCTATTGTGCTGCGAGGCAAGAACCGCGGCACATTCCTCCTCCGGCCCTTCCCTCCTCCCAGCACGCCATCAATCTCACTTTGTTCCCTTGGTTTAAATGCCACCCGCCCCCCCCCATCTCTCCCTCTACCCATTTCCTTCCTTCCCCTCGCTGCTCCCCGCCCACCCTGCCTGCCCCCAAGACCCAGCTCTGTGCTCCCCGCACTCTCCCTAGGCCCGAGTCGGGGTGGGTTGCAGCCACAGGTTGCTCAGTGCTGAAGGGGTCGGGGAAGGAGCCCAGGAGGAGGGAGGGCAGAGGGAAGGAAAGCGGCTGCCAGGAGTGAAAGCTGCAGGAGAGAGTTAATGATGCTGGGGTGACGGGGGGGATTTGGGGGAGCGCTGGGGGCAGAATGGGCCAAGGCCTGTGGGGGGGCAGGAGACTCGGGGAGTTTGCTGCCACTCCAGGCCTCTCCGCTGAGTGTGTCTCAGGTTCTGCCTCTTGTTGCCAGTTGTTACATTTCCACATCAGGAGAGATCGAGTGGGATTTTAATTGTCTTTTAATCTGATTTTAATGCACTGTTTTTTTTTAAATCTGTGGGGCAGTGTTGGTGTTACACAGAGCCGCTCCGCCTCACCCCAGAGGTGGCTGCAGTTCTGTGAGGGAGGAATGGCATAATAGATAAAGAACCTGGAGATTGTCTGAGGACAAAGTGTCCATGGCTCTGCAGCCGGATGGATGAATCTAGCACCTTTCAATCAAGCGTTTTATTGCTTTGCAAAGGGGGGGGAAGCGCGGCTAACGCCGTGGCCACCGAAAAGGGGAGTGACTGGCACAAGGTCACAGAGGGAGACAATCCCAGAACCAGGGATAGAACCCAGGAGTCCTGGTTCCTGCCCTGCTACAGCAGCTCAACCTCAAACAAGTCTGATGCTCCTGGAACTTGGTTTAGCCAGGCCTGCCCCGAGTTAATGAATCACCCATTAAGCAGCTGGTCGGTGTGTTTCGGGGGGGAAGCTGGTGAGCGCTGGTCTGGGCCGGGTGGGGGCAGACAGACCTAGTTTAATGTTTATTTCCCCTCCCACCCTCCCCTCAGATTTGGTTCTTCAGCCAGGCCTAGGCGTGTCCCGTCCCCATGTGGCGCCATCCCCAGCACTGCTCTAGGGGCCGGGCGGTGTCTGTGCCCACCAGGGTCCCTGCCCAGGGGGTTTGGCTGTCAGCTTCTGACGACAGGACCCCCCTGCCCACCGGCCTCAGTGGAGAGCTCAAGACCTGGCCCAATTCACCGCCACAGCTCTCTCCTCTGGGCCCTGGCCTCTCTCCATGTCTGTTTTATTCGGTACCATGCCCATGGCTGTGGGAGGGGAACCTCAGGGTGGGCCGGGTCGAGAAGCTAGGGGGTCGAGCAGGGGGAGGGGAAGATGCCAGTTCTGGGAGCTGTCTGCTGTCCTGGCCGCGGGCGAGTCTCTTGGTGCTGAAGACAAGGCCTTAGCTGGTGAGGCGCTGTGGGTGGCAGCGTCAGAGCAGAGCCCGGCCTGGCAGTTCCCCCCCCCCCCCCCCGCTGAAATGCCCCTGAAGATCCGGGTGGGCTGCCTGCCCCGGTGGCCTCAGCTGACCGGCTGTGGCGTACGCGCGCCAGTCTAGAGAAGGAATCAGGCTTGTGGACCCGCAAAGCTGGGGGGCCCCGGGCGTTCTGCTGCCTTTGCCCTCCCCAGGCTCCCCCGCGGTGAAAATGGACCAGCTCCAAGGAATTCAGCACTGGCCAGAGACCTGGCCTCTGCCCCCTGCAGCAGCAGCTTCTCCATTGTCCTTCATCTGGGGGGCCCCAGCCATCAAGTGGCAGCTGAGGCAGGGCAGGGCTCTCCAAGTCTCTTAGCACATCCTTGGACCCGTCCTCCTGGGATGTCAGGGTCCCCTCTCCTTGCAGCCCCCCCCGGCGAGCTGTGCATTCTCCCCCTGTAATGCAGCTCCCTTCCATCTGCCCCCACCTCTCACCCACACCCCGGAGCAGCAAGGGGAAGGCACAAGGAGAGGTTCATCAGACTGGGACTTTTCAGCTTGGAAAAGAGACGACTGAGGGGGGACAGGATTGAGGTCTATAAAATCATGACTGGTGGGAGAAAGTGACTCAGGAAGTGTCATTTACTCCTCCTCAGAACACAAGAACTAGGGGTCACCCAGGAAGTATCATGGGCGTAGCCGTGTTGGTCTGGATCTGCAAAAGCGAAAAATAGTCCAGTGGCACCTTATAGACTAACAGACGTACTGGAGCGTGAGCTTTCGTGGGTGAATACCCACTTCGTCAGATGCATGCAGTGGAAGTTTCCAGAGACAGGTATAAATATGCAGGCAAGAATCAGGCTAGAGATAAGGAGGTTAGTTCAGTCAAGGAGGATGAGGCCCTCTTCTAGCAGCTGATCTGGAGGTGTGAACACCAAGAGAGGAGAAACTGCTTTTGTAATTGGCGAGCCGTTCACAGTCTTTGTTTAATCCTGAGCTGATGGTGTCAAATTTGCAAATGAACTGAAGTTCAGCAGCTTCTCGTTGAAGTCTGACTTGCGTTGTGTTAAGAAAAACTTCAGGACCAATCTGTGGAACTCCTTGCCAGAGGATGTTGTGAAGGCCAAGACTGTAACAGGGTCCTAAAAAGAACTAGAGAAGTTCCTGGAGGATAGGTCCATCAATGGCTATTAGCCAGGATGGGCAGAGATAGTGTTCCTAGCCTCTGTTTGCCAGAAGCTGGGAATGGGTGAAGGGGGATGGATCACTTGATGATTCCCTGTTCTGCTCATCCCCTCTGGGTCCCTGGGATTGGCCAGGGTCGGCAGACGGGATACTGGACTAGATGGACCTTTTGTCTGACCCAGTCTGGCCGTTCTGATGTTCTTATGCACATGTTCTCCCTTGCTAGCGCTGCAAGGACCGTGTGAACGCGCTGGCCATCGCCGTGATCAACATGTGGCCTGGCGTGAAGCTGCGGGTGACGGAAGGCTGGGATGAAGATGGGCATCACTTGCCCGACTCCCTGCACTATGAGGGGCGGGCGCTGGACATCACCACGTCTGACCGAGACAGGGAGAAGTACGGCATGCTGGCACGCCTGGCCGTGGAGGCCGGCTTTGACTGGGTCTACTACGAGTCCAAGGCCCACATCCACGTGTCGGTGAAAGCAGGTAACGGGAAGCAGGGTGATGACGTGGGGCACAGAGATCATGCCGGATGGCATGGAGCCATGGCCTAGGCGGGTATGTGTTCCTATACTTCTCCAGGTTGGTGACTCCTTATTTGAATTCTGAAGTTTGCTTCCATTCACATGTAAGAGTAAAAGAATGTCACGGCCGCTCCGCTGTGCGATTGCTCGGTGGGTGTGCAATGAGCAGGGTGGGGTGAGGGGGGCAGTGCCGGAGCATGCCTGGGGAACGGGGGAGGGCAGATTCTCTTTGCCTTCATCTGATATAAAATTGTCAACACCTCACGACTGCCTCGATTGCCCACCCAGTACCCCCAAGGGCAGAGCCCTCGGCTGGGACTGTGGACTCCTGGGTTCTAGTCCCATCTCTGCCAACGACCCCGCTGTGTGACCTTGGGCAAGTCCCTTCCCAGCTTCATGCCTCAGCATCCCCTCCCACCTGTTGTCTATATGGACTATCGGCTCTTTGGAGCAAGCCAGGTAGGACCTGGCACAGCGGGGTCCTGACTTGGGGGTCCGTCTAGGCACTGCAATAACAGTAGCAGCAGAATTCCTCACTCACCTCTGAAGCGTTCGGACTTCACCTAAATCTAACGCAAGGAGAATTGTTCTTATCGTCTCTGTGAAGAAATCCAGCGCAGGGGGCTCTTAGTTAGTAATTATCGTAGTAACACTAACTCCTAATTACTATGTAAATCCCCTCTTCCCTCCCACACACCCTTCCGGCCGCCCCAGAGACCCCTGCGTGTGCACTAGTGCACAAGAAACAATCAGTGAACCTGGCCAGGCTAGTCCAAAGCATGGCAGCACTGGAAAGTCCTCCAGACTCAAACGCTGTCTGTCTGTCTGTGTGAATGATTTCCTGGGTGGTTAGTGACCCGAGTAGAGAGACTCTGTGCGCTGGGTCCCGCTTGTGCTCTGTCTCTTGAGATCCAGTTTGCGTTTGCTTCATTTCGAAGCCCAGTTCAAACCGCTCGCTCCCTTTTTCAGCATCTTTCCACACTCACTGCCCAGTTCACTTGTGCTCCCTGTAAGCAGCAGACAAAATACTGCAGGGCCTACGTAAACGGGAGCTGTGGTTTGGGGCCTGATTCTCCGGCGCTCTGCTGGCTCTGCTGATACAAAGTGGGGGTGAACAGCAGCAGATCACACGGGAGTGTTGTGTCCTGGGGTGGCCAACACCCCCAAGGGGCAGCACCACCAGACGGTTGGTTTTAACCTCCCAGCGACAGCGCTGGGGGTGTGTTGATACATCGCGAGGTTTCCCCACCAGGCAGCTGCCCTTTAAGGCAGGAGGGAAGAAAAAACTGCCTAGCAGGATCCCCCTTGACGTCCCCTGTTAAACGGGGCATTCCCAGGCACCAGACCCTGGATTGAGCTTGCGAGGGGCGTCGGGGGCGAGCACTTCCCCTCCCTAGAAGCGTGGCCCAGCCCGATGACACGGCTCCTGCTGACTTCGCTGGAGGCTGAGAGCGCGCGGCACTTCTTGGGAGCTGCTCCGCCCTGGTGTGAACAGGCCTCATGAGCCTAGGTGTGTCTGGGCCTGTGCTGGGTTAAACTGCTCTGTGCAAGCCCTGTTTTCACCTGTGCAGCACCTCTGGCCAGGGCAGGCTCGCACCGGGGGAGGGAGGCAGCTGCAAATGTCCCCTAACGTGGACAGGCCCGGGGCACGATGCTGATGCCTGCCGGCCCGCTCCACAGCTCCATCGGGGTGTTCCTGCCGCAGTGCTGACCGGACCCTCTGTCTCCCTGCAGATAACTCCCTGGCCAGCCGGGCCGGCGGCTGCTTCCCGGGCCACGCCACCGTGACGCTGCGCAGCGGCGAGCGGAAGGGGCTGGCAGAGCTGCGCCGCGGTGACTGGGTGCTGGCCACAGACCAGAGTGGCTGGGTGGTCCCCACCGAGGTGCTGCTTTTCCTGGACCGTGACCTGCACCGGCGCGTGTCCTTTGTGGCCCTGGAGACGGAGAGCCCTGAACACCGGCTGCTGCTCACGCCCTCCCACCTGGTGTTTGCTGCCCAGGCCCCGGCCAACGGCACGGCCAGCTTCCTGCCGGTCTTTGCCAGGCGGGTGCGGGTGGGCGACTCGGTACTGGCCCACTGCGCTGGCGGACGTGGCCTGCACCCTGTCCGGGTGCTGCGGGTGTCGCGGGAGGAGGGCGTGGGGGTGTTCGCCCCCCTCACGTCGCATGGGACCCTCCTGGTCAACGGAGTGCTGGCCTCCTGCTATGCCGTCCTGGAGAGCCACCCCTGGGCCCACCGCGCCTTCGCCCCGCTCCGGCTCCTCCACGGGCTCCTCTCGCTGCTGCCTCCCAGCGGCGAGGCCAGGAACAGCAGCGCGCCGGAGACAGGCATGCACTGGTACTCGCAACTGCTCTACCAGCTGGCGTGGGGGGTGCTGGGCCAGGACTCCCTCCGTGCCTAGCGACTCGGGCAGAGTTAACGTAACAAACCGGAAGCAGCAGGCGCTGGACCCAGAGCGGCTCCCAAGCTTTATTGCAAGTGCCTTGAGATCTTTGCAGGCCTCGGAGGGAGGTGGGACCCCAGACCCCCAGCAGGGGAGCAAGGGGAGCATCCCAGGAAGAGTTTGCAGAGATGCACGCTGACTGGGGGGCACCTCACGGCCATCCCCGTGCAGGGGGGTGCGCACTTGGCAGTGTTGGCCGTGGGCGGTGGGGATGCAGAGGTGTGCGGGACTGGCACCGTACCCTCGCCCCTGCAGAGAGTCTGGCCCCTGCTGCGTGGCACCGATGCCGCCCCTCTGTATCTGCTCGCGCTTCCTGGCACCCCGGTATCTGGAGGATGGGTGATCCCCGAACCAGATGCCTGCTGGGGCACCTCCCCCCAGTCCCTGTATTTATTGCTTCACTTAACCAGCATGGCTGGGCCTTGAGTCGCTGTGTTCCCTGCTCGAGATGAAATCCCAAGGCTGGTTTCGGGGGGGGTGCCAACCTGGGCTGACAAAGGGGCAGAAACGGGCCCCAGAGTTTGCTAAGAACAGCATAGGAGCTGGGCTCCCTGCAGCCGGCCCAGCCCAGCCCATGGCTCGGGGCCTGTCCCAGCTCCAGGCCAGGTTCCCGGCTGCGATTCCACTGAACTCAGGCCTGGACCATCCCTCCCTCCTGTTCCTAATGCTCCTGCCAAGCCCCTGGGCCTCACCCTGCAGCCACCCTGCCAGCCTGGCACGACCCCCACCCCATGCTCCTCCTTGAGCACGGCCCCCACCTGCCCACCCTCCTCGTGTCTCCCCCAAGGGTTCATCGAGGGATTCTGCCCCGGCCCCCTGTGCTGCTCCCCCCAGAGCTGCGAGATCCTCAGAACGGGCACCACCAGCAGCCAGCTGGCACGGCAGCCCCCATTGCACCCTGGGGAGGAGGGAGGAGCCTTGCTGGGCTCAGTTAATACCCTGCCAAGGAGTCCGTGCAAGGCAGGGGTTGCACAGTGACCCCTCGGGGTCCTTGGAAGGAGGGACAGACACAGGACACGCCTACTGGGGCAAGTCATCCCACTGAACTCGGGGGGGGGAGGTGCTAATTAGGGTGGGGGGCTACTCCCCCATGCGATCTCATGCAGGGCGGGATGTGTATCTTGGTAACAGGTTAACGCTGCTCTGCTGGGCCCCGTCACTCTAACCCCTAACCTGGACCCCCACCCCCGGCTTCAGAGTTTTATTTTTATATTGATAAATGGTAATATAATTGTATGTGCTGTCCGTCCCTCCCTGGGCTTTCTGGGCTGGTGGGGCGGGGGGTGGTTAAAGCTGTTTTTAACTGGTGGGTTTTTTTAATACTATTTAATTTTTGTTAATGAGGAGACTGTCTTCTGGTGCTGGGGAGGGGCTGCTAAGGGGCTGTGCCTCTGACCTTCCCCACAGCTGGTTAGACCCCCCCGCAATATGATGAGTTCTTTCCTCCTCCCCAGCCCAGAGGAGTGGGGGGAGTAGGCTGGAATTACCCGATTGCCTCCCTCCCCCCGAATTCCCCATTGCTAGGGACAGCCCAGGAGCACCTCAGGCCTTGGTTTTCCATATCTTGTCTTGAGCCTGCCCCCCCTCACCCTCAGGACAGCTCCCCACTTTTCTCCATGGCTCCTGGGGGGCAGCTGGCCCCATATCCCAGCTCCCAGCCCCGATCTCTGACTCTGCGCCACCGGCGTCCCAGGGCACATTCCTTGCATCACATTTGCATAGTGAAGGTCAAGTGGGCGCCAGGCTGTGAGAGCTGCCAGTGTTTGCTCAGAGGGAGGGGGGAAGGCTGGATCCCCCCCCGGCCTGCTCCCTTCTGGCTCCTCTCCTGGGGGGAGCACATGGCTAAGCACCTCAGGGACCTGCTGCCAAGAGATCTGTCTCCCAGCTTGCGTTGGGGGGGAAGAGCTCGTCCCCCTACCCTCCCCAGCTTGGCACCCAGAGGCTCCCAGTCTGCCTCAGCCCAATCCATCGGCAGGGGGAAGTGGGTGACTTGCACTGGGAGACCCGGGAGGGGGGCTGCCTGGGGGGTTGAATGTATACCGCCGGGGACTGTTTGTAAAGGGGAAATTCCCCCCCAAACTCCCCAAACATCTGAACCTTTTGCGCTGAGCCCCTTTGAGGCAATGATGCAGGAAAATATGGGGGGTGGGAATTGACCCAGATTCTGGTCTAATCTCAACCCAAATGCCTCCCAGGTGGCAGGAATTAGCAGATCCCATCGCCCATCCACTGAGACCCCCCCCATAACTGTGGGCACCTTGCGTAATCAACCCCCTTCCCCACCATTTGCTGTCTGACCCCTGCCCCAACCAAACCCAAGCAAGGCCTTCCCCATGGAGAGTAGCCCCTGCCGGTCTCTGCCCCCAAGACCAGGCGCCATCCCTCAGGAGATGGGTGGGGGGGGAGAGTGGGGAGTCCTCAGGCTAGTGCTGGGGGTGTACAGGAGGGACCAGGGGAGGCTGAGCAGTGCAGGAATTGAGATAAGACAGGCAGAACCTCTCCCGCCCCCATGGCCCCATCTTCCCCCTTTCCCAGACCCCTCTCAGTCACCTTGTTCTGCCCAAGCCCCCTGCAATCCCTTCTCTCCCTGTATCACCTCCCACCCAGCCTGCCCCTTCAAGCCCCTCTCCCAGGCTGCCAGCTTGGCACAGCCCAGACCATCACAGCTCTGCCCCTGGGCTGAGAACACCCCAAACTTATCTCACACGTGAGCAGCTGCACACCGGTGAGGTGGGAGCCACCAGGGCCAGGGGCTGGATTCGAACAGGCGACCCAGAGGTGGGAGGATCCATTCTTCCAGGTTTGGGCTCTTGCCAGCCCCCCTCAGCCCCCCCACCCGGTTCCCTGTGAGGGGGGTGGCGTGGGGGGGGGGTAGTACAGTGCTTAGAGATATTGATATGGCTGAGCAGGAGTCGGCTGCCCCCTAGTGTCCCAGCAGAACAATGCAGGAGACTGGGCTGCAGCTCAAGGAAGTCGCCCTGTGTGGAAACCCCCCACCCCCACCCCCAGGCCCATGCAAAGGGGGCAGAGGCCAGACGGGTTAAATCTCCCTAGCAGGGATCCCCACCCAGAGCCAGGCCAGGCACCATGGGGCAGGATTCTCCCCTCAGGGATCCCAGCCCTGCTGCTGAGAGACCCTGGTTTCCTGCCTGAGACCCTCCTCCGGTTATGCCACTGGGCAAGACCATGCCAGCCCTGTCCCCAGGCTGCCCTCACCCAGGCCGTGCGGGGGGGGGGGCGCCATGGGGAGGCTGTGGCTGTCTCAGGTGGGAGGCATGTTTCAGTCTGATACAGACTAAAAGGGGGTGCCGCAGAAGGACCCCCCCCTGAACCCCTCACAGCTGCTTTCCTCCCTTCCCCCACCCCCCTGACGATGGAGTGTCTGAGCTCTGTGCCAATGGGTGTGTCTACACAGCAGTCACACACCCGCGGTGAGCTCGTGGGGCTGCGTTAAGAGGCTGTTTCCTTCTGGTGTAGACATACAGCCGGGGTTCTGGGATGTGGGGGGCGGGGTGGGGTGGAGGGGTGTTGGGTTAAACAGCCCCTTGGCCCAAGTCCTTCCCGTCCCAAGCCCACTGACAACTGCAGTGTAGACAGGCTAGGTTGGCAGTAAACAAGGCTGATTGCTGCAAACCCCCGACCCAGCCCCTGGGGGCAGGCTCCAGCCAGGAACTTTACAAGCAAAATCCTTTCACCACCTCCACCTATTTCCCCCTCCCCCAGCTGCCGGGCTGTCTGTGGGAAGGACAAAACAGGCTCCCACCTGCCCCAAGTCTTATCTGGCATGTGGTTTATTTACAGGGGAAGTTAATTGATTACCCCTCCCCCAGGCAGCTAATTGTAACAGCACAGCCTGGGATGTTTCCATCCCCACATGGGCATGTCCCAGCTCCACTCTGGTCTGGGAATCCCTGACTCGTGGGGCTGTCTCACCCATGGAGATGGCAGGCTGCCCTCTCCCTAGAATATCTGTGGCCAGCCATGCCCATCAGCCCAGCCTGGAGACCAGGGGACTTACAGACGAGGGGGCGGAGGCAGTGCATCCTGGGTAGTGAGCCGACAGGGTACCGGTACCAGCCAATTTGTTTGAAACCATGGTAAAGAAGAGAGTGATCAGCCAGCCAGATGAACAGGATTTGTGGAGGAAGAGTCAGTGTGGGAAATCACGCCTCCCCAATCGATTGAATTCCCTGGGAAGAGAAGAGGTAAACAAACACGTGGCCAAGAGTGATCCAGCGGATATAGTGTACTTGGCCTTTCTGAAACCTTTGACAAGGTCCCTCTCAAAGGCTCTTAAGCAAAGCAGGCACTCACGGGATAAGAGAGAAGGTTCTCTCATGGATCAGTAACTGGCTAAAAGACAGGAACCAAAGGGTAGAAATAAATGGTCAGTTTTCAGACTGGAGAGAGGTAAATAGTGGTGTCCCCCAGCGGTCGGTGCTGGGCCCAGCACTGTTCAACATATTCATAAATGATCTGGAAAAATGGGTAGACAGTGAGGTGGCAAAATTCGCAGATGACCCAAAACTACTTAGGATAGTGAAGTCCCAGGCAGACTGTGAAGAGCTACAGAAGGATCTCACAAAACTGGGCGACTGGGCAAGAAAATGGCAGATGAAATTCAGTGTAGAGAAATGCAAAGTGATGCACACTGGAAAATGTCATCACAAATTATCTATACAAAGTGATGGGATCTAAATTAGCTGTTAGCATTCAGGAAAGCGATCCCGGAGTCACTGCGGAGAGCTCTCTGGAAGCATCGGCTCAGTGTGCAGCAGCTGTCAAAAAGGCGAACAGAATGTTAGGAACCATTAGGAGAGGGATAGATAACAGACAGGAAATATCATGTTGCTTCTCTATAAATCCCCGGTCCGCCCACATCTTGAATACTGACAAAAGTACTGAGAAAGGCAACAAAAATGCGTAGGGGGATGGATCCGTCTCCATTTCCGGCAAGATGAAGAAGACTGGGACCATTCAGGAAAAGTGACGCCTGAGGGGGATATGAGAGAGGCCTATAAAATCATGACTGGTTTGGAAACGGTGATCAAGGAACTGTTATTTACCCCTTCACATAACGCACGACTCAGAGGCCACTCAATGAAATGACCTGGCGGCGGGTTTAAATCAAAGAAAAGGAAGTTCTGCTTCACACAGCGCCGTCACTGGTGGATCTGGTTGCCAAGATGCGGTGAGGGCCAAAAGTATCAAAAGAAGGAGACCAGTTCCTGGAAGACAGGTCCCGCAGTGGCTATTAGCCAAGACGGGCTGGGGCGGAGCCCGACGCTCGCAGGGTCCCTAAATGAGGGGAGGACGGGGGGGGGGTCACTGGGAAATTGCCCTGTTCTAGCACCCACTGTGGATAGCTGGACCCTTGGTCTGAGCCCATCTGGCTGTGCCTAGGTGGGTGCAGAAATGGTGGAGGGAGGTGGAATTGCAGGGGGACAGAAGGCGACAGGACTGGGGGGGACCAGAACCGGGGGGGGGGGGGGCAGAAGGGGGGTGCACAGCAGGGGGTGGGGCAGTCAGTGTGTGGAGGCAGATCTGGAGGTGGGGGAGGGTCAATTCCGGGGTGGGGGGGCAGAGACAGCCCTCCTCCCACGTGCTCCGTGCCCGTGTGTGTAAAACCACGTGGTTCACTTTCAGTTCCCTCCGTTTTAATGAATGGAGCCTGGGCTACCAGCGCGCAGGCGCCATCTCCGCTCCCCGGGGGAGTCTCCGCCCCTCCGGCCGGGACGCCGGCCAATAGCAGCGGCGGCCTTGGCAGTGTTGTGGTCACGTGGGAGGCCTGGTGTTGTGGTTGTGGTGGCGGCTCCGCCCGGGCGGGCTCTTATCGCTCAGGTTGCCGGGCCCGGCCGCGTCGCCCTCCTCCCGGTCCTGCCGCCCCAGGGCTCAGCGGCGCGGGAGCTGGCCGCGCGGGCCATGCCGCTGGTGCGCTACCGGAAGGTGGTGATCCTGGGCTACCGCTCCGTGGGTGAGTCCGGCGGGGCGGGGCTCCCCTGCAGGGGCGGGGGGGGTGCATCGTGCAAGGAGCCGGCGGGGTGGGGCGCGGAGTGAATAGGGGAGCCCGGGGGGGGGCGGGGG
>ML677402.1:1027752-1038358 GCA_007922305.1 Dermatemys mawii
CCCCCCCCCCCCCCCCCCCCCCCCCCCCCCCCCCCCCCCCCCCGGGCGGTGATTCCTTCTCACCTGCCCCCAGGCGCGCCCCACGGCGGGGTGGGGGGCTTATGGGCCCGTTCTGGGGTCTGCAGCTCTCTGTGTCTTTGCTGGATCCCCCGCCCAGGGGCTGGGGGGCGAGAGGTCACGCGGGGGCAGTTTGGCAGCGAGCCACATGGCAGGGGAGGAGGGAGGAAGTGACCCGGGTCAGAGGTCGTGCCGGGGAAGGGACTAGTTGGTCCCATTCAGCTGTCAGGCTGGGTGGGTGTCTGGCCCCTGTTCAGTTGTGGGGCAGACGTTTGGGCTCAAGCTGGAGCCCTGGGCTCTAGGACCCACAATGAAATTGCGTCTTAGCCCGAGTCCGCGGGCCCCGGCCTGCTCCGGGGGTCTGACTGCCGTGTAGTCCCAACAACCAGGTTTCAAAACTCTTCCCTCCAGGTAAAACTTCCCTGGCTCATCAGTTCGTCGACGGGGAATTCCTGGAGTGCTACGACCCCACGGTGGAGAGCAGTGAGTGGAGGGCGCTGGGACTAAATCCGCACCCTGGGGGTTGTATTTGGCTTGGCGTGTTATTTCTCCCCGTAGTTTCAAGAGGCCTCACCAAAGCCAGTCTCCGTGGGAGGTGCGGTGGAGCCTGCCCCATTGTTTAAAGATGGTGTGTGGTGGGGGGCACTGAAGGGGGAGGGGAGGGGACTTGGCAGAGGGAAGTGGTAGAGTCAGGGACAGGCTGGACCAGGCTACGGCATCCGCACGTTGCTGTTCTTTGATAGGACGCGGTGTGTGCGGTGTCCCGGCTAGAACTCGCCCTCGCTTAACTGCACATGCCAGCCGCTGGGGTGGGGGCAGGAGCCGGCTTCCCTGCCTGGAATCCAGAGTCTTCTGCGGGGGGCAGGGAGGGGCCCGGGGCGAGGTCGTCAGCCCCCGAACGCGACCCTAGGACAGATGGGAACCGCGCGAGCTCTGCTGGGGATTTCACTCGACCAGATCGCGATGGAGGGCGAGAATCCGGCTCAGAAGGGCCTTTAAGCTGAAAGGCCCCGTGTGGTGGGTGGGTGGGGGAAGGGGATGTTTCCTTTTGGTGTGACCCCTCCCTCCTTCCTGCCTTGGGCTGTTTCGAGCCCCTCCCTGCTTTTCAGAAGGCCCAGGGAGGAGGTTGGGTGGTTGGCAGGAAACGCTGTGTTTGGTGTCTCTGGAGCAGCCAGTCCTAGGGGGGTCATCGCAGGAGACCTGCTGGACATGGTGGAGTCAAACGCCTAGCCCTGCTCTGAAGTGTCTCCTTCCTTAGCTCCCAGACCTGCTCCTTAGCTTCCTTAGCTCCTCTCTGGCCTGCCACGGGGCTGGGGCTGCATCCAGCTTCGGGCTCAAATCCGTCACCGGCTGAACATCGATGGAGAGAGCTGCAGCTCCTTTGGGGGGATGGGGGGCTGCCTAGTCCACTGGGACCCTCCAGCTCAGATATCTCCAGGCTCGGCTCTGGTTCTGTTGCATGGAGCTGTCTGTGCAGGACAGGAGTCCGTGGCCAGTGGGAGCTGATCTCAGCCTGGGAGGCAGAAGTTTCCAACTTCCTCCCAGTGGTTCTAGGGGCCTCGTCTCCTTCAGCACCCAGAGCCCTGGGGTAGCAGGGGACATCCCGCAGGGACTGAGCCTGGGCCCTCAGAGTCCATGGGGCAGTCGCGGGCTCGTAAGCCGGGCGGCAGGGAGCCGTGGGGCTGTGGGCCTCACCCTGCAGCTGACTCCTGCTCCGTTGATTCCTTCCAGCCTACAACAAAATGCTGATGGTGGGAAAGGACGAATTTCACCTCCAGCTAGTGGACACTGCAGGGCAGGTAAGGCCGTGGGGCAGCAAGGAGGGACGCGTTGTAGCTTTTCCTCATGGTGCCTTGTCCTGATGGGTCTTCCCCCTCCACCCCCAAAACCCATACGTGATGCAGCCATCTCTGGGGTGGAACCCATCAAGGCAGCACTTTAGGTCAGGAGGGGGGAAATCCTGTCTGATGACCAGAGGGAGTTTAGGGAGGCCCTTACCCCTCCCAAAATAACAGCTGTTGTGAAAGGTTCGGTGTCTCCAGCAGCAATGCTGTCCCTTTGCATGGTGCTGGGGCAGTTGGGGGTGCTAGTGAGACACTGAAATGCCCCCCTGGCTTTCTGCAGCCTGCTGGGGCTCTCCCCTCCTCCTGATGCTGTCTCTTGGGGGTTGGGGGGCTGTAATGTGTGCGTGGGGGGGTATCTTGTCTGTGTTTTTCTCACCCACTGCTGTGCCCGTGGCTACCAGGATGAGTACACCATCCTGCCCCCCTCCTTCAGCATCGGGATCCATGGATACCTGCTGGTGTATTCGGTCACCTCGCTCAGAAGGTGAGGGCTCCCCCTGCCCGGGGGGGGGGGAGGAGGGCAGGGCAAGGTCTTGGCTCCAGCACGGGGGAGGGGACGTGTTGTGGGGCGGGGCTGGGAGCTCAGTGAGCCCCCACCTTGCAGCCAGCCCCATGTCTGAGGTGCGGTGACTCCAGATCAGAGAGGGGGCTGTTCTCCCGCCTGTCCCAGCAAACAGCCCCGGGAGGTAGCAGGTCAGGAGGGGCCCTTCCAGGCTCTCCCATGTCCTTACCAGCAAGACAGCCTCTCTCCCCCCAGAGTTGTGCCCTCCAGTCGCAGAAGCCTGGGCCCGCTCCACACTGGGATCCCACCGGCTCTGCAGGGCGATGGGGCCCACCCTGGCTCGACACAGGGCTGAGTCCAGAGAGTCAGTCACTGCTTGGAGCAGAACCTGCCCAGCCCCAGATCCCGTCCCCCGGGGTTGCTGGGCCAAGCCTGGTGGCGGAGCAGTGCAGCTGCAGCTCCCTGGCTTCTCCTGAGAGACCCCCCCACCCCGTCTCCTCTCTGCAGCTTCCAGGTGGTTAAGACCCTTCACAACAGGCTGTACGAAAGCAGAGGGAAAACCCGGTAAGAGTTCCCCTCCCCATGCGGGGCCCGGCCTGCCCCAGCGAGGCGGCTCTGGGCAGAGCCTGGGTCTGCTCTGGGTGGACATCCCCGGCTGTCGGACTCCAGAGGGGGCGTGGACGCCAACGGGGCCCCTTGGCTGAACAGGCCGTGGCCTCGGGGGTCCTCCCAGGCAGGGCTGGGCCCCTGGCCGTCTGAGTGTGCCTGGGCTGTGGCCTACTGGAGTGAGGGAGGCGAGGGCCGGGGGGGCGGCCGGATCCCAGCTCACTCTGCCCTTCTGACCTGTCCCCCTGCACAGGATGCCGGTGGTGCTGGTCGGGAATAAGGCCGATCTCTCCATGGAGAGGTAGGAAGTGGCTTTGCTGTTGCAATGGCCTTGTGGTCCATCAGCCCATCCCCCCTGCACCCCATCTCCTGAGAGCTCCCCGCCGAGCTTGGGGCTCCAGCCCGCTCCTCTCTCCCCCCGCCCCTCCCCCTGGCTTGCATGGTCACATTCCTAGGGGGTGGGTCTAAGGGATCTTCGCTCCCCATCTGGCTCCCATTCAACCCCCTGTCGTGTCTCTAGCCGGGAGGTGAAGACGGACGAGGGCAGGAAGCTGGCAGATTCCTGGGGGGCCGTGTTCCTGGAGTCATCGGCCAAGGAGAACCAGGTCTGGTAGATCTCACCGCTCTGTCCTGACCCTCGGGGGCCAGGGGAGCCTACGACCCATCTCTACAGCATCTCCTGGTACCTGCAGGAGGAGGGGGAGAATCTGCTGAGAGCTGAGGGGTTACGGGGAGGGCAGGGGGCTGCACAGAGGGGTACGGTCCCTGCCCTGCAGAGACAGTAGTGACTGAATTCCCTGCGGCTGCTGCTAGAATAGAAGCTCGGTGGGCAGTGACAGGGCCGGCAGACACTGGGGAGCAGGAGCCCCGTGCCTGAAGTGCTGGGGGGGTGGATTCCTTCAGGATCTCCCCCAAGGGGGCTCCCCAATTATCCCATCCCTCAGAGGGCCGTGGGGCCGCCCTCCTGGCTGTCACTCAAACGCCCTTCCCCACCACTCCGTCCCCGCAGATGACCCGGGGAATCTTCACCAAGATCATAGAGGAGATCGACCGGGTGGACAACTCCTACGGCGCCGAGCGCAGCTGCCTCCTGATGTGAGGGCTGTTGCCTCGTCCGCGGCGGCCCTGGGGGGCGAGGGCAGGGCGGGTGGCCGCCTCCCCCTCGACGTTTCCTTGCGGCCCCAGGACCGCTAGACACCATGGGAGCCATCTGGCCTGGCATTTTTACGGGTCACCCACAAACACACTGTACCTCATTGCCTGGCCCCGTGCTCCCCGGCGGGCAAGGCTGGCGTTTGCACATTCCCAGGCTGGCCACAGTCCGGGGGTCTCCGGCGTGCCACGTTTCTAGGGGCTCTTCTTGCTGAATGTATTTATGGTTTTTGAGGGGGGGCTTTGGATATTTATAGCCAATGGCTAAGCCGGCACGCACATGTTTACAACCTTCTCTGCCCTGGCCCCACATGGGCTCAGTCCCCTTGACGGGGCCCCGGGGCAGAACGTGACTTCCCTTTTTTCTAATGCTGCTGGAACCGGAATCCGTTTTCCAGGCCTTCCAAGACCCAGTCTGGTCTCAATTCGGCTGTGGCCGGCGGCAGCCGAACCTTGATCCGGCCTGGGTTCCGCCCACCCTCCTGCCTTGCCATCTGTTGCCTTAGTTCTCCCTGAATTGTGAATTTCAGGCCGCAAAAGGGATTTGAATGTGGATTCTTTTCTGATGTCAGTGTCTCTTCCCTGAGCCCTGTTGAAAGGGCAGCACACATGGGTGGGAGCTGGGGGTGGGGGTGGCTGGATCAATTAAACTTTGTTTTGTATGCAGAATGAATTTCCCAGAGTCTTTGTGTGCAGGGTCTGACAGAGAGAATGGGGGGAGGGGGGATAGTGGGGCATGGCGGGGAGTCTGCCAAAGCTGGGCAGCGCTCTGACACCGTGGTCCTGGGTGCTGTGGTCGGGGGAGGGGGAATAATGGGTGTTGCGCTTCGCCCACAAAAAAGATCAGCAACGAAATGATGTTATCATTAGGTTTCAGAGTCAATGCCCACTGGGCCTGGATAACGCTCTGCAGGCACATTGCCCTATCAGCGGATCTTGAAGTGCTTGGAAGAGCTGAGTCAGGCCCTGGAGGGGTAGGTCAGAATTATTTCTGCTTTGGGGGAAACTGAGTTCGAAGGAGTAGGTGAGCTGCTTGGGAACCCAGGTGTCCTGGGGCCCCTGCTCTGCCCCAGCTTGTCTGAAGTGTGAGGGGAAGGCCTGGTTCTTCCCGGTTCACCCTGTTGTGTCACTGAGACCCCAGTGCTGGGATGAGCTGTAAAGGAGCTGTGGGGGGCACCATGTCTCTGCACTGCTAAAGGGGGCTGGGCAGCGACACCATCTGTGGGTCTCATGGGATTGGCCCCATTCGGCCTGGCTGCGACTCCTTGTGCTTGGGGCTGGAGGGTCTCTGGCTCCGTGGGTTGCGGACGCTGGTGTAGATAGTGCCCTGCTGGCTACGGGGCAGCCCCACTTCTTGTGTGGTGCGCTGGGGTGTGTGGCCAAGGCTGCAGGGGGTGGTGGGGGAAGGGGAACAGGCCCTAGGAAATAAAGGTTCAGAAGGTGAAAGCAAGTGCCTGGCCTAGGGGGAGGTTAATTAGCCCCAGAAATGTCTAGGGAGGGGCCTGCCCCAGCCCTGAGCATGCCAGGAACTGAGGGGAGTTGGGGGTGCAGCCCATGGCAATCGACACTTGGTCGGAGGAGTTGGGAGGGGGGTAGACGTTTGGAGAGAGTGCGGCGGGGGGGCGGATGATCCCTTGGTGATGGTGCAAGCACTGCCCATCACAGCACAGTCCCCCGATCTCGCTGTGAGCACAGAGGCAGGAACGGGGGGCCCCTGCCTGGGAAATCGGGGTGACTGGTTCCCCCCCCTTAGGATGCACCTGATGTGCGGAGGTGCCACTGAGCCTGCCTGGTGTGTCAGCCCGGGCCCCCTTTCCACCTGTCCTGTGCAGGGTGGGAGCCTGTGTCTCCTGGGGCAGAACATGGGCCTGCCCCGGATCCAGTCCCAGGTGATTCACCCACGGCCATGGCGTGGCTGTCTGGAGGGTCCACAGGAAGACACAGCTCTGAGACAGTCCATTGGCTTGGTTACACTCACAGGTTTATAGTGGTTTTGGTTATACCTGCCCTCGTATACAGCTATAGGTATAGCACTATAGTGTGTCCACACTTAGACCCGCCAGCAGTATAGCGTGGCCACATCTGCGGCACTTCAGGCAGCATTGGGAGCAGCGCATTAGGGCAGGTATCCCACAGAGCACCTCTTCCCGCTCTGGCGCAATGCAATCCACACACTGGATAGTCCCATTCAGTAATGCAGAACCATGCCAACGGCCCGTGTGAGGGATCAGCTGCCCGAGAGACCATCTCAGCGACGTCCCATCCATTTGATAAGCATGTTTTCCTAAAGAATGTGGCCTGAAACATCTCAGATGGGGTGAGATTATTGGCAGCAAAGAGGCCCTACAGCCGTTGTGTGGCAGCCCACGGCAGGGAGAGGGACCAGCCTAGGGCAATAAGAGCAGATGCGGGACTGGGGGGTGTGGGGGCTGCCCCCCACAGCTGCTGTTTCTGTTCTGGCTGGAACTAAACTGCTTTGTGGCTGATGGCCGTGGTAGGGTTTGGCTGCTGTGAGCCATGGGTCGGCTCCCCAGGTGAACGTCCCAGGGCACTAGGAGCTGATGACAAATTCCCACTGGAGCGGCCGCCGTCAGGTTCTCTTTAAATTCCTCAGGAGAGGGATCTTCCCGCAAAAGTTGCTGTACCGGTGTTAATCAGCTGCTGCATTTCACCCCAGCTGTGGCTGCCTCTCAGGGGTGGGTAGTCTCTGGGGGGCTTGTTCAACCGCTCTGCTGCGGCACCCCAGAGGTGGGTGAGTTGGGGGTGGGGGATCCTCTCTGTTAGGAACAGCCCCATGGCTGTTGTCAGTGGTCGGAGTTGTTGTCCCGAACCAGAAGGGCCTCCCTCCTCGGTTCCTGGAGTGGGACCCAGATCCCCCCAGAGAGCGAGCGCTTCGCTAACGGGATGCGGGGCGTAGGTGAGGGAACCCGCGCGGCGTGGATGCTCTGCTCTCTCGTGGCTGAGCTGGAGCTCGTCTCTCTCCTTCCTGGGCTGTGTTGGAGGCTGATCCTGTTTGTGTCACGCTGCTGAGCCCCCTCCGAGGCAAGAGGGGAGAAAGGAAGAACTCCTGGGCTCAGAGGGGGTGGGGATGAGACGCTTGGCAGCCAGCCCTGGATGGCGGGGGCCAGGCCTCGTCCCCAGGGGGACCCGGGGGCCAGGCCCGTGGGGATCCACAGCCGGGCTGGATCTCCCAGTGCGGCAGGGCCGGCAGACGGGGCTGTGCTAATCCCATGCTGCAGAGCCCAGCAGGCTGGCGGAGAGAGACGGGAGCTGGCTGCAGGTGCTAATCCGGGCCCTGGATCTGGCTCAGGCCGACTCCCTGCTGAGCCCCCAGGCCAGCGGCTCTCCCTGGCCCCTGAGCCCCAGGGCTCTGGGTTTGCTTCTCCCTCCGCCTCCTGCTGATATCCCCGGCTCTGACCCTAATTGCGCTGCAGCCAAGTGGGACGTCCCAGGCTGAGCTTCAGCTGGGTTCTGCTCCCGTGTCTTATTGTTATTGACTCTGACTGGTGGGATTGTCCTTCCTCATTTCAGCCTCTGTCTGTCTGTCCAGGCAGGGCTCAAACTGGGCCTGTGCGTGGCTGCACCGTGGTGTAGCGCCTTTCTCAAGCTGCCCTTGTGTTCACCACAATCTCAGCTTTCCTTTATGGGATTTCTAGTCCTTGTGGCTCCCCTGGGACCCGTGACGTGGGTGTAGCAGGGCAGCAATGGCTGCCTGAGTTTGCAGAGAGCCTGAAACCCTAGCTGTGAACTGCCCTGTACACCCCAGCCCCTGCTGCTCCTTGCAGTATGACTGTTATATAGCCCGCTGCCCCTCTCAGCCTCTGGTGAGTGATTAGGAGCAGGATCAGACTATGAGGTTTGGGTAACTCTTCAATCTCAGGGGGAGGGGAAGGGCTTTGGATACCACCAAACTCTTCTGTTTTTCCTCCAGTCCAGCAGGAGCCCTGCAGGCATCTGAGCTCCCCCTGCGGTGCTAAGCACAAGGGGCCAGCGCCAGGGAGATCGGATCGTACTTTGAACGTCGGCACAGTCTACTTGGGCCCTCGTTTGGCATCTTAACCAGGCAAAGTTCTTTTGTGGGTGGGACTTGGAAAAGGGACCGTCCCGCTATTCTAGACAACTGTGAGCGTGGAGAGACCCCCCCACCTATGGGCGCGTAGATCTCACTAATCGACGGGGCACCGCTGCCCTCTCCTGGAGGGAATGGGAACTGGCCAGTTCCGTGCACTGCCCTATATAGGTGACAGCAAATGAAGATCCTTGAGCCACAGGGTGGGGCCTAGGAGCTGGTCGATCCCAGTTCTGGCCCCGTTCTTGCCAGGACATTCTGGAGCGTCCAGTCCTAGTGACGGTGACGAAGCTGGATCTGGTTTTTCCAAAGCCAGTCAACCCAGGCCCTTCCATGTCTGACACTGCCCTGGCAACGCAGGCGACTTCCCAGGGATTTGCACGGCAGGGAAGTTTTCTTTGAAACTTCCAGGCTTGCCAACAAAAATATCCGAAACCTAACCAAACATGCCAAGGCAGCAGCCTCCCCCCACAGGCTGCAGTTTGGGGTCTCTTTAGGAAGCAAGGCCCCAATCTTGCACAAGTGCCACGCAGCCTGCTTGAGCTGGGCCCACTGCAGAATCAGGGCCTAAAACCAAGATTCCCAAGCCATCTAGGGGATTTAGATGCATGGTTCCCCTCCATTTCAATGGGTGTTGTGCACTTAAATCCCACAGGGCGGCTTGGGGAAATCTCTGCCCGGGAGTGTCCATTCTCCAGCTGCGCTGCTCCTTAGTCCAAACGATGTCAATAACCCCGCACCCTCCTGGCCACAGTACCACCAAATTCATCCTGGACAATGCCAAGAGGAAGAGCTGCAGATATGGGGCAGAGGGGATGACTCCTGGCTTTCAGTGCATAACAATCTGAGGTGTAACAGCACGCCCCACCTCTCCTGTGCATCTCTGCACATGCACACCCCCAATACACACCTCCCTAGAGCTTTGTGCCATCAAAGCTCTTCATAAATATCAACTGAGCAGCGCCTCCTGCCCTTCAGCAGGGTCTCTGTGCCCCATGGGGTGGCAGGAGGGGACAGGGTAATGAGCTCACCACCTGCACACCTGGAGCTTGCTGCAATCCCAAAGGGATTTCTTCCCGACCATAAACTCAGCCATGTGTTGCAGGATCAGGTATTTCCCCACGACCTTGGAACAGGCTGGGTCCTGCCCTCTGCTGGATGGAATCAGAACTGCTCAACCATGCATCCTAGGTTCTGCACTGCTAACCCTTGGTGGGGATTCTCCTTCAGCTGGAGTGGCTGGGGCTGGGGCTTTGGCACAGCGGAAATTGTGTTCCCTCCCTGCTCCGGATGGGAAGAAGAGTTCTGAGCAGCCGGAAAGTTTGTCTCTTTCACCCACCAACGCTGGTCCAATAAAAGAGATCACCTCGCCCACCTTGTCTGTGCAGTAGATAAATCGCAGATGCCGTGGCACCCGTCCACATGGGCCCTGCCCTCTGTTTTACCGCTGGGGAAACTGAGGCACGGGGAGGCACCGCGGCTTTCCCGAGCTCACACAGGAAGCTGGGAACAGAACCCAGCTCCCAGAGACAGTGAGACCTGCCCGGACGGACAAATCTCCTGCCCCCTCCCGCGGCGTTACCCCGGTCTCCGTCCTATGGCGCCCACCCGTTCCAACCGCCCCTCCCCCCGTGCCAACCTGTGCGTGGGGGCGCGAGGCCGGATCCTGGACAGTCCCGAGGCGGGCAGAGGGGCACGGGCTGGGGATTACACGGGGGGGGCTCCCACCGCTGGGGGCGCTGTGGGACCTCGGTTCCCCCCACCCCCGACCTCGCTGGGTCTGCAGCGTCCGGAGCCATGTGCCTGGGGCAGGGCGCCCCCACGGGCTGTGCAGGGGTATTGCACCCGGCCCTTTGCCCTCCAGCCCCCCACAGCTGGGGGGGGGCGCTAACCAGCCCCCCCACCCCTCTCTGCAACTGGGGGGGTACGGGGGATAGGCGCTCCTGGCCCCCATGCTCCGTGCAGGGAGGGGGCGCGGGCCCACAGCTCCCCCCCCAGCTCCGGGGATGGGGGGGGGAGCAGCGGTCAGAGCGCAGCCCACGTGCTCGCCACCACCCGGCCCGGCCAGGACAGGGTTAACCCGCGCGGAGGGATCCCGCCGAGCGTGCGCTCCGGTTCCGTACCGTCACATCCCTCCCCCCCTCCCCTTTCGAAGAGCGTCGCCCTGCGTGAGTGTGTCCCTCCGCCCGGGCCCAACACAAAGTAGACCCTCTCTCCCCCCCTCCTCCCTCCGCCCCCCAGAGAAGGGGGCCCGGTGGGGACCCCCCGTCACCCGCCCCTCACCCGCCCGCCCGGGCGGGGCCGCCCCCGGGGCGGCGGCGGGGCCGGGGCCCGGTCCCCACGCGGGATCCCCCCTCCCCCCCGGCGGGGGGGGGG
>ML677402.1:1048237-1067824 GCA_007922305.1 Dermatemys mawii
GGGAGAGTCCGGACTCCTGGGTTCTAGCCCCAGCTCTGGGAGGGGAGTCCAGTGGGTGAGAGCTGGGGCTGTGAGTCGCGCTCTCTCCAGAGTGTGCTCTTGGTCCATGATGGGCCTGGGGCTTGTCTGACGGCAGCGTCTTCCCTGCAGACAGCCTGGTGCGGACTCCATGATGCTGGTGTGCGAGGCCTGTGACAAGGGCTACCACACGTTCTGCTTGAAGCCGGCCATCGAGAGCCTTCCCACGGACTCCTGGAAGTGCAAGGTGGGCTCCAAACCGGCATCGCCAGCCCAGAGTGCCCCCGGGGGGCCAGGCCCAGCCGACTGCCAGGGTGGTATCTGCTCCGAGGCTCTGGGAGCTTATCCCACAGAGCCGGCCCTACTTTGCTTCACCTTGTGCCTGCGCCCGCAGCCAGAGTCCCCAGGGGGAGGGACAGAGACCCCCAGGTTTTCCCAGGCCCACAGCCCCCGTGATCCACGGGGAAGAGATCCCCGCTCAGCACCGACCCTGAGTCCCCTACTCCTGCCCTGGGGCCAGGTTGGAGCTGGGGCCAGCCAGAGGGGAAATGCCCCATGCCCCATTCCCCACCCCCTGGAGCCAGCCAGTCCCCTGCCCTGGGGCTGGATCAGAGCCAGTGTCCCCTAGAGGGGGAAGGCCCCATGCCCCATTCTCTGCCCCCCCAGCTCCACTGACTGTCTCCCTGCAGAATTGCCGGGTGTGTTCGGACTGTGGGGCGCGGCCGGCGGCGCTCGACCCCGGCTGCCACTGGTATGAGAACTACTCGGTGTGTGAAGGGTGCCAGCGGCACCGGAGCGCAGCGGGAGGCACCGATGCGGCGCGGAGCTGCCAGAAGTGAGTTGGGAGCCGGGGGGAGGAGGAAGGTCTGGGCCGGGTGGGTGTTCGGGGGTCTAGGGTGCGTTCCAGCTGCAGCCCTGGTTTAGGGGACAGGAGAGTCGGGGAGGATCTGTATTCCCAGCATCTCTGGCTGGCCGGGTGGGACAGGGGCTCTCAGACGCTCCTCACGTGGCTCATTCCTCACAGGCCCTTGCCCCCGGATGGCAGCGACGCGGTGGGGGCTTCCACCTGCCTGGCGTGTCAAGGGCAGCAGAAGCAGCTGGACGGGGCTGTGCCCCAGGAAGAGATGCCCTCGGGGGATGAAGCCAAACCACTAGGTGAGCGTGTGCCCCTCCCCATCGGGGGTGCCCTGGCCCCAGCGTGGGCCTGTCAGAATCACCCCTGGCTGCCAGGAGTTTCCAGCTGCCTCTTCGCCACCGGCTGGGAGGAAGGGCCCCTCTGGGGAGAGACGGGGTCCTGGTGTCCACTCCAGCACTGACCTGGGGCCAGTCCCTCTCCCCATGCCTCAGTTTCTCTCCCTCTAAGCCCTGCCCCCCACCCCACCCTGCAGGGAAGCTGGAGCATGGGAGAGCGGGGGGAACGTGGACAGGTGGGGTGTTTGTGTCCCCCAGGCTGCGCCCCCAACCCTGAGGAAGGGGGTGGGAGCCCAGCGGCCCGGTGCTGCTTGCCAGGAAGCACTCGGTGGCGCTGCGGCTGGGCCTGCTGATCCAGGGGGGTGGGAGAGGCAGGGGGCTCCCCCCTTCCGCCTCCCAACCAGCTGTCCTGTCCCGTAGGTCCCGCTCCAGAGGTGGAGGAGGTGCCAGGCCCGGCAGCACTTGCCAAGGATCAGGGGATGGAGCCGACACCCACCGAGACGGCCCCCGAGTCTCCGGCCCCGCCCCCAGCTCCTCCAGGTGAGGGGGTGCCCCACGAACGCTTCCGGGGGCGAGTCTGCGAGCTCTGCTGTCGTCTGGAGGGAGGGGGGCAGTGGGACAAGGCCGCCCCACAGCATTCTGGGAGTTGGGCCCTCCAATGAAGTGGGGCGCTGTTAACCCTCTGGGTGCTGGGGGTGAGTGGCTTCTGCGTCCCTACAAGAGTGATCGTCCCCCTGGATTCTCTCCCCAGACCCCCCTGTTGCTGCGTCACCCGCCCGCTCCGAGGAGCCGCCACTGGATGCCAAAGAGGAACCGGCCCCCGAGGAGCAGCCAGCGGGGCCCCCTGCCATCACCACGACCCCGCTGGAGCCTGCGGGCAGCCCCCAGCCCCCCACGGAGAAGGAACCTGCTGCTGCCTCCCCACCTCGGACAGAGACACCCCCCACAGTTCTCCTGCCAGGCTCCCCCGCTCCCCAGCCGGGCCCCCCGCAGCCAGGGGAAGCGACGGAGTGTGGGGAGGAAGAGGGGATGGACATGGCAGGGGGCGAGGTGGGGTCCTTGCCCAGCCCTGTGGGGGATGGTGCCCAGCCCACCCCAGCCGTGGCCCTGGGGCCGTTCCCAGGCTTGGCGCGGGAGGAAGAGGAGCAGGGGGGTGCCGGGGGGAGGTGCTCTCCCCCACTGAGTGAGGATGGGCTGGAGGAGAGCCGGGGTGAGGGGGACCCCGAGTCCAGCCGGACCCCAGTCAGCTTCACCAGCGAGCCCAAGGGGTCCCCCATGCTGCTGGAGCCAGAAGAGCTGGGCCCGGCCACCCCCATGGAGGTGTATGGAGCAGGTGGGAAGCTGCTGGAGCGTGGAGAGGAGGGGGGCCCTGAGCCCCCGGTCCTGCGGCCCCGCTCCACCCTCATCAAGTCGGACATTGTCAACGAGATCTCCAACCTGAGCCAGGGCGACACCCGGAGCAGCTTCCCCGGCTCGGAGCCGCTGCTGGGCTCTCCGGACCCCGAGGGTGGGGGCTCGCTCTCCATGGAGCTGGGCATGACCTCCACCGACATGGACGCCGGCTCCCTGCCCCGCTGCACCGACTCGCTGGCTGAGACCGACGACTCGCTGCTCTTCGAGCCCGGCGCCGGGGCCAAGGGCGAGGGAGAGAAGGGGCGTCGGCGCAGCTCCCCAGGGCGCTCCCGCGTCAAGCAGGTAACGGGGAGGCCGGGTCGGGGGGCTCTCTCGTTGTCCCTGCTGGGATCAGGCCTGGCTCTGGGCACCACTTCACCAGCTGCAGCTCACCCCACCCCCGGTCTGAGGGGGGGCAGGGAGGGATGCACGGCCTCCGTCCTGAGTCAGGCTGACTCCTGGACCCCCTTCCCGCTGTCAGTGCTGTCCCCCGCTGGCTGTTTTGCCGAGGTGCAGGGTTGGGGGCGGGGAGGATAGGGGCAGCCCCAGGGGCTGTGCCGTCTCCTGGTGCTCCCCTGGAGCAGGTCCCCTGGGTTGCTGTAACCCCCGCTCCCCTCGGCCCTAGGGTCGCAGCAGCAGCTTCCCAGGGAGGAGGCGGCCCCGTGGCGGGACCCAGGGGGGCCGGGGCCGGGGCCGATCTCGGCTGAAGTCGACCACCTCATCCATTGAGACCCTGGCGGTAAGGCTGGGCTGGGGGGCGGGAGGGGCGGGTTCTGCATCCCTGCGGTGCCCCCTCCCCCGGCCCTTGGAAGCGGCTGCTGTGGGGCCCCTGGCTCCCCAGAGTGGGATCTGTGGGGGGGCCCAGGCCACTCAGTGTCTGGAGCATTGGCCTTGGCGAGTGACCCCTAGGAGCTTGGTGCTGATGGGTCTGACCCCCCTCCCTCCAGAACTGGCAGTGTCTCTCCATTGGCAGTTGGGGGGTTGGTTGGGTATGGGGGGCTGGTTCTGATCCTAGAGGGGTGAGGGGGGACAGGGCCTTTCCCCTCCTGGGCTGGGGGGTGCCGCAGTGCAGGTATCAGCACATTGTACTGTTCTGCTCCTTCGCCCTCAGTGTCTAAGCCAGGCCCTCCCCCCCAGCCTTGCAGCGGGGAACCGGTGCTTCCGTCTCCGGCTCAGCCGGCCAGATTTGCACTGAACGGCACCCTGGGGTGCCTGGCGCAGTGGGGAGGGGTCCATGCCTGCTCTGTCAGTGACGTGTTCTCGCCTGCTCCCCCAGCTAGCGGATATCGACAGCTCCCCCAGCAAGGAGGACGACGAGGAGGAGGACGACACCATGCAGAACACGGTGGTGCTCTTCTCCAACACGGACAAGTTCGTTCTCATGCAGGTAGGGGAGCAGATGGGCCCCACAGGGAAGGAGGGGGTTCCGGGCTGGGCCGGGAGGGGAGGAGCCACGTTCTGGGCTGAGACCGGGGGTCGGGGAGAGGAGCTGGGTTCCGAGCTGACGCGGGGGGGGGGGGGGGGGGGGGAGGAGCCGGGTTCTGGGCTGAGACAGAGGGGAGGAGCCAGGGGGCTCTGTGTGTCTCTGCCCAGCCCCCCGATGTCTCTCTCCCCCCGGCAGGACATGTGCGTGGTGTGCGGCAGCTTTGGACGCGGGGCAGAGGGGCACCTCCTGGCCTGCTCCCAGTGCTCCCAGTGCTACCACCCCTACTGTGTCAACAGCAAGGTAAGGCGGAGTGGGAGGCGCTGGATCCCCCTGGCCCTGGGGCACCTTCGGGAGCAGCTCTCCCATCAGCTGCCATTTCACATGGGCCCCTTCCACCGTGGGGCTGGGGTCCCTAGGGCGGGTGCCCCGCGTTCCTCTCTGCCCCAGCAGAAGTGCTCTGAGCTGGTTCCGGTGCCCCAGGCAGGGGTGTGACTTCTGTGCCCATTGATCCTCCCGCTCCCTGCGCCAGCCCTGCCAGGGGCGTGGGGCTCCCCTCCCCGCCCCTCACCATGCCAGCCCCGCTGTGCCCCCCAGATCACCAGGGTGATGCTGCTGAAGGGCTGGCGCTGCGTGGAGTGCATCGTCTGCGAGGTGTGTGGCAAGGCCTCGGACCCCTCGCGCCTCCTGCTCTGTGACGACTGCGACATCAGCTACCACACCTACTGCCTGGACCCGCCATTGCACACCGTGCCCAAGGGCGGCTGGAAGTGCAAGTGGTGAGCGCCGGGGCAGCCTGCCGGGCTGGAGCAAGAGCGGGGTGGGGGGCCTGTTCTGACCCCCGACTTGATCCACCGCTCTCTGGGTGCAGTGGGGCCTGGGCCTGGAGTGGGGGGCAGTGCTGCATGAGCCAGGCAGTGCACGGGGGGCTCTCGGTGGCGGGTTGGGGGGCAGGCCGGCGGGGGGGGCAGTGCGGCATGAGCCAGGCAGTGCACGGGGGCTCTGGGAGGCGTGCAAGGGCTGAAGCGGGGGGCTGGTGCTGACCCGTCTCTCTGGCAGGTGCGTGTGCTGCGTGCAGTGTGGGGCGGGCTCCCCCGGGTTCCACTGTGAGTGGCAGAACAACTACACACACTGCGCCCCCTGCGCCAGCCTCGTCACCTGTCCCGTCTGCCGGGTGAAGTACGTGGAAGACGACCTCCTCATCCAGTGCAGGCACTGTGACCGGTAAGGCCCAACCCCCTTTCTGCCAGGGGCAGGTGGGTGGAGGGCTGGCCATGGGGCTGCAACCACCTGCCATGGCATCTCCTAGGGGGTCTGACACCCCAGCCGGGATCCCATGCGGAGCCCCCTTGTTTCATTCAATCTGCGGCTGGTGCCCGGATCTGGGAACAGCCTCTGGGAATTCTGGGACAGCGTCCGGTGAAATATACAAATGAACACCACATCCCTCCTAATCCGTGCTCCTTGGGCTATTGGGTTGATCTGGGATCTAAACCACACTGGCACACAACTTCACGGCTCGATGTGCCACCATTAGGTTTCAGAGTCAACAGCCATTGTGAAGAGTCAGGTCAGTTCATGCCTCCAGGAGCTCTTGTTTCAGTCTCTCTGCAGCCTGGTGGGTGGATCATTTTTATAATGGCTGTATTTGGGTTTTGAAGGGTCTCTGACAATGTGAGGGCCAGGAAGGTCTAATGGATCCGGAGCAGGGTTCTGCCACCAGGGGACACATGGGGCTCTGCTCGGGGCCCTGACCCTGCTGCAGGAGGGCCCAACCGAGACACCAGACTAGTCCCTGCAGAGCTCCCTGTTTGGGGCTCCCCCCACCCCCTGATGGAGATCAGCTTGTTCCTTGGTGTCCCGAGCGCAGGGAGCTGGGAGGGTTCCCTGGGGCTCTCGGGGTTAATGTGGGGCTGCCTCTGGGATCCACAGAGCTCTGATGCCCTGGCCAGGTCCAGCGGATCCGACTCCCTGCGTCGAAGCAAGTTCCTGGGGAAGGTCCGGGCCCCGCACCCTGTCCCTTACCCGTCCCTGTCCCCCCAGGTGGCTCCACGCCGTGTGCAATAATCTCTTCACGGAAGAGGAGGTGGAGCAGGCGGCAGACGAGGGCTTCGACTGCAGCTCCTGCCAGCCCTACGTGGTGAAGCCAGTCGGTGCGTCCGGGAGGCGGGGGCTTGGGGCGACGGGGAGGGGCGTGGGCCAGGGAGCCAGTGGGACTCACCGCTGTGTGTTTCCTTCCCCAGTTCCGGTCGCCCCCCCAGAGATCATCCCGGTGAAGATCAAGGAGCCAGGTAAGCATGTGGGGAAGGGAACACGCCCTTCACCCTGGGTGACTGAGCTGCGCTTTGTGCCCCACGCCCTTGCCCCTTGAGGGGCCTCCAGCTGAACCAGACCTGCAGCCCGGGGGCCACAGGAGGGTCCGTCCCTCTCCCAGCTGGAAACAAGAAGCTGCCGTGGGGGCTCTGAGCCCTGCCGGTGCTTGGGACAAGTTGGGCTCGCTGGGGCTGCGTCACCTTTCCAGGCAGGGATGTGCTGCAGAGGCCAGGACTCCTGGGTTCTGTTCCCGGCTCGTGGGGGTGGGGAGGGTTATGGAATCCAGTAGTTGGAGCAGGAGGGCAAGGAGTCTCTCTTGCCTTAGAGCTCACAGACTGATCGGGTGAGACGAAGGGCACAGATTGCTCAGAGACTAGCCCAGGGTCTCCCAGTGGGTCAGTGGAGAGCTGGGAATAGAACCCAGGCATCCTGCCTCCCAGTCCAGCACCCCGGCCACTAGGCCATTGTGCAAGTGGAGAGCGTGTGACCCTTGACTCTGTCTTGCCCTGCCCCCCCGCAGAGCCCCAGTATTTCCGCTTCGAAGGCGTCTGGCTGACGGAGACCGGCATGGCCGTGCTACGCAACCTTTCCATGTCCCCTCTTCACAAGCGCAGGCAGCGCAAGACCCGGCTGGGCCCCCTGAATGGAGAGGGGGGCCTGGAGGGGGGTGACCCTCTGGGCCCGGACGAGAAGAAGGACGGGGATCTGGACGGGGACGACCTGCTGAAGGGTGAAGGTGGGTTCCCCTCACGTGGTCCCCACTTCCTCCGCCGGCTGGCATGGTACTTGCGTGTGCCAGTGCTTGTTGCTTGGGCTGCCATCTTACTGTGCTCGGAGAGGAGCCAGGACGCCTGGGTTCGTTGCCAGGCCTGGTCAGCACCCACGAACCCACCGAACCGAGAGCTCTTGCAGGGCCTGGGAAGGCAGGTCTTGGCTGCTGGGGAATGCACAGAGAGAGGGGTCTCTGATGGGCTGAACCGGTCCTCCAGGGTCAGCGTCGTGGGGAGAAGGGGCGCAGGTTGGCTAGCAATGTGTGAGGCCGGGTGTAGGTTTGGGGGGTTCAGGGGGTCTGGATTGTTCATTGACTTTCCCTTCACTGTAGTGGGGCTGGGGGACATGGGGGCGTCCCGCTCTAACGTCTCATCCCCTCCCGCGCGCAGTGGGTGTGGAGCACATGGAGTGTGAGATCAAACTGGAAGCTGCTGCCAGCCCCGACCGGGACGGGGGTGCCGACGTGGACTCGGGGAAGGGGCTGGATGATTCTGAGGAGTGCAAGAAGAGGAAGCGGAAGCCGTACCGCCCCGGTGAGTGCTCCGGCACCGATCTGTGATGGAGAGACGGCTAATCGGCTGGGCTCTTCCGGCCTTCGTCTGTGGTGGCTGACAGAGCCGTCATGCCGGATCTAACCCATCAGAGCGTGTTGATTCCAGCGTCCCGTGCCCTGAGGCCTCCCCCTGTATCTCCTCACCACTCCTCTGCCCCCACAGGGATCGGCGGGTTCATGGTGCGGCAGCGGAAGTCCCATACCCGGCTGAAGAAGGGCTCAGCCGCTCTGGTGGAAGCTTGTCGCGAGGTGCTGACCGCCGAGGGACACCCGGAGGACGGTAGGAGCCGTGTGCACCCAAGCAGCGCTTGGGCCTCTGGCATTAACTTCTTTGTCGTGTAGCGTATCTTGGACCCACCTCCCAGTTCTGGGGATCTCGTGGAGGGAGGTGAGGTGGCACCAGAACGTTTGAGGGGAGGCGATGGGGAAATCCCTGCCCAAGGCCTGGCTCATTCCAGGAGGGCCTCAGGACCCCTCTCCTGGGGAGGGCGGAAGTCATGGCAGCTGCTGTTCACAGGGCCGCCGGCGGAGATCCCGGCGGAGGGCGCTGCAGAGCAGGGCGCCACGGAGGGGGACGAGAAGAAGAAACGCCGAGGCAGGAAGAAGAGCAAGTTGGAGGATATGTTCCCTGCCTACCTCCAGGTAAGCCAGGCTGCGGCGGGACAGGGCCAAGTCAGCCCCGGCTGCTGGGGGTGAAGTGGGAGGGGAGGAATGAGATCTTCATTGGGCAGAGAGGTGGGGATGGGGTCTGGCTCCTCTGTTAACTCTGGTATGTGTCCCTGACTCCCTCCCGCACCTTCCCGTCCCCTTCCCCACTCCTTCGGCAGGAAGCGTTCTTCGGGAAGGCACTCATGGACCTGAGCCGGAAGGCCCTATTGGCCGCGGGGGGTGTGGGAGATGGAGCTGCCTGCCCCCCCTTTGGCCAGGGTGCTCCCAGACCTAGAGTGGAACCTGGGGTGCCTGGCACACTACAGAAGGCACCTGGAGATGGGAAGGAGACCCCTGCCCATTTGAAAGGTAAGGGGGCTGCAGAGAGGCCCTTGGCTTCTGGGCGGAGGTTGGCAGGGTGCAAGACTTGGCTTGGTGAGGAGGGATCTGAGGGGCTGGGCATGGTCCCTGGATTGTGTAGGAGGTGCCAACCCTTGGGGTGGGTAGTGCCAGGGTCTGGTGTCACGGGAGGGGGGGCTGTGTGCTGGCTCAGCGTCCCCCTCCTGTGACCCTCCCCAGGGGATGACAGCATGGACAGCAGCTCCCTGGTGGCCCAAGAGGAGGACCCGAAAGGGGCGGAAGCAAAGGCCGAGGACCCAGGTGAGCACCTCCCACCGGGCTGGCCCGTGGGTGGGGAGCGGGGGCTGGAGGGGGCTGGTGTCCGGGCCATGGCTGGGGGGTGTTCCCTGTGGGGACGGGACTCAGCACTATGGCAGGCTGGTACAGAGAGCTGGAGAGGTTATGCAAATAGAGTGACCCTCTTTGAATATGCATGACCTCATTTGTATAACCTCAACCGTGCCTGGAGCTCCCCATCTTGTTGACCAACTCCCCTGACCATAGAGATCTTGCCTAGAGTGTACTCTCCAACCAGCCCATGGCCATGGAGCTGTGCCACTCTATCCATCATGGCCAAGTACTCTAGCTACAGCTCTATGGCTGTGGGCTATTATCTAGGCAAGCTGCATCTATGGTCAGTCCTGGAGGACTCTGGAGTCTATGGTTTGAAGTTCTAGAGTGATTTCCCCACCTTCAGAACCATAGAGATGTAGCCTAGAATATCACCCTCAGTCCCTACTCTTTTTAGGGGAGGAGGGTGCTGAAAGGGATGAGGGAGACTCCCCAGTTACTGGGGGGTCATCCACAGCCCAGGCACCCCTGGGGCACCGCCGCCTCTGACTGGGTGGGGGGTCATGACCCCAGCACCACTGACTGGGTGGGGGGTCATGACCCCGGCACCCCATGGCATGTCTGTCCCCATCGTATGGGGGGGCGGTGTGTGGGGCGGGACAGGAAGCTGTCTAGCCGTGGGCGCTGAGCTGAGTGATGTGGGTGGCATGTGCGTTCCTCTCCCAGGGGCAGAGGAGCCAAAAGGTTCTCCGGATCCTGGGGACAGCGAGAAGCCAGCGACGCCCAGCGAGGGTGCCCTCAGCTCCGACCTTGACAAAATCCCCACAGAAGGTCAGGCTGCCAGACACCCCCTCACGCCTCCCTCGGTTCTGTGCTGGTGCCAGCCAGGGCTGGCACGAAGGGCGGAAAGGGGACAGTTGAACCAGGACCCCAAGCTGCGAGGGTCTCCCAAATGCCTGTCCATGTGTGAAACGGGAAGGGGTGGGGCCCCAGCAAACATGTACCGGAGCCCAAAACGAATCTTGTCAGCCTGGGGCCAGCTCTCCCAGAGGGTGATGTGGGCTATTTCCAAGGCAAGGGGCTTGACCAGGCCAGCTTCCCAGGCTAGTGGGATCCCGAGGGAACGGAGGGCAGGTCAGATCCCTTTGCTCCTCTCTGCCGAAGCACCTGGTGGTTCAGGGAAACCAGTCCCTGCACCTTATCACAGAGCAGCTGGTGGTGACTGTTTTCTCAGTCTCACCGTCTGCCTTTTGATCCCCCTTCAGAAGGGCTGTGAGAGAGGGTGGGGTCTAGTATTAGGAGTAGAGGGGACCCGAGAGTCAGGACTCCTGGGTTCTCTTTCCAGCTGCGCAACTGACGTGCTGTGTGAGGGGAAGAGCCCTGGGAGGTGGTGAGAATGGGATAGGAGTGGCTCTGCACATGGGGCTCCCCAGCCTTGTGCTCACTGGGATCTTCCTCCCTCCCCCAGAATTGCCCAAGATGGAGAGCAAGGACATCCAGCAGCTCTTCAAGGATGTGCTGGGCTCTGCCGAGCGGGAGCAGCAGCTGAACTGCGTGACGGCAGGGATGGAGGCTGGCATGGGAGGGCGCGACCCCAACCGGGCACAGCTCTCCCAGAGGCCCTTCCTGCAAGGTGACCTGTCTATCCCCACTCCAATACCTCCTGGTGTGAAAGGGCTGCCCTCTGGGGAGGGCCAGCAGGGGACACCATCTCTTATGCCTGGCAGGACACTGGAGAGCAATCCTGGGCGTATTCGGGGTGCCCTCGCCCCATCTCCAGCCTCTTGCCCAGCGGCCTGGTTTGAGCAGAGGCACCATCTAGGGCCTGGAGGACCACACTGCGGGACCGGACTCCTGGGTTCTGTTTCCTGCACAGATGTGCTGTGTGATCTGTGGGCAGGTCACCCCTCTCGTGCCTTAGTTTCCCCACGTGCAATAAATAAGCTGATTCCTCTGGGTGGAGAGAGTGGTGTTAGGACTCTTTAGGAGCCAGGCATTCACCTGGCTTGGCTCTAGGGTCCACTTGGGGGCAGGTGGGATGGGGGGCGCTGGCTCTGACTCGCACTGCCAGCTCTCTGCCACATGCTTTGCCTTCCCCCACAGGGAGTGTTTCTCTGGGCTCTATCTCCTCCGCCGTCCCCATGGAGTCCTACTCGGGAGTCTGCCAGTCCCCCTTCCTCGATAACAGGTACGTTGGCGCATGCCAGGCCCTCAAGAGGGATGAGAGGGGCAGGGTCCTTCAGGAGATGGGGTCAATGCGAGTCCCTAAGGAGCTGGGGGCTGCTTCAGTCCAGAGGCTGGAATCTGTCCCAGCTGGCGTGTGCCCTGGGCTTTGCCCGCAGCCCTGGTGACTCAGGCCATGTGCTTTTTCCCCGACACAGGGAGAGAAGCGGCTTCTTCAGCCCAGACCACTGTGAGCCCGAGAGCCCCTGGGCCAGCAGTTCAGCTGCCACCACCCCCTCCACGCCCACCACCCCCACCACAGAGGGGGAGGGGGACGGGCTGTCCTACAACCAGCGGAGCCTGCAGCGCTGGGAGAAGGACGAGGAGCTGGGCGAGCTGTCCACCATCTCGCCCGTGCTCTACGCCAACATGAACTTCCCCAGCCTCAAGCAGGATTACCCAGGTAGGCAACGGCTCTCGACCGTGGGCTGCCCGCTGGGGAGGGAGTGGTACTCAGTAACCAGCCTGTCTTGAGCTCAGTGGTTCTTACCCATAGTCCTCTCTGGTATCAGGGCACTGAGCACTTCCTCCTATTGGTGGAAGAGTTCCTTGCTCATAGTCCTCTTGGTATGAAACTAGCACGTTGGCTAGGAAGCTCTTTACCCATAGAGCCTCCATTGACTGCATGAAGCCCCTGGTCAGGCGTCTTGGGGAGCCCAGGCTGGGGCGATGTCCTCCCCACCTGCACTGACTCAGCAGGGGCTTGGGACATAAACCCCGGATGCTCCAGAGACTCCCACCAAAGGCTGCCATGGCTGGCAATTCGGGGTGATGGTAACATGGGTCTCTCTCCCCCTCCTAGACTGGTCCAGTCGCTGCAAACAGATCATGAAGCTCTGGAGAAAGGTCCCTGCCCCGGACAAAGCCCCCTACTTGGTGAGTCTCCTGGCTGGCGGGGGGTGCCAGCGGCTCGCGGGGGGCTGTGGCCAGGGGGCTCGACGTGGAGTCTCGCAGCCCAGTTCTGAGAATGGATTTGTTTTTTGTGCAGCAAAAGGCCAAAGATAACCGGGCGGCTCATCGCATCAACAAGGTGCAGAAGGTATGTGCCGGGGGAGCACGCTCAAGACGTGAGCGGGAGCCTCGGGGGCTCCTTTCTGGCCTTCCCTCCCCAGGCCTGGCAGAGGAGATGCCCGTCGGCTGGGCCTCTTGGGGCCCCAGACTGGGCCAGGGAGGAACTAGAGGAACTGGCTCCTCTTCTGATTCTGCTGGATCCTCCCTGCCCTGCCCCCAGCCCCCCTCCACCACCCAAGGGTGCGGGGGGACCCAATGTCGTCTCAGGCTCCCTGCGGTGCAGAGAGGGTCCCCGTCCAGCTGACCCCTGTCCCCCACTCTCTCTGCAGCAGGCTGAGAGCCAGATCAACAAACAGACCAAAGGGGAGCTGCCGCGCAAGCCGGAGAGACCCTCGCTGCACCTGAGGATCCCGCCCCAGCAGGGGGGGCAGCCTGTCTACATCACCAGCCCGGGGGCCCTGCCCGGCTCTGCCGACGGGTTCCTGAAGTCCCCGGCTGGCCCCGAAGTGGGGGCTGAGTCCAGCGAGCTCTTCCTCAAGCTTCCTTCCCAGTCCCCAGCCCAAGTGCCTTCGCACGACCCCTACAGCATGGCTCCCACCTATCCCCTGGAGCCCCGCTTCCCCTCGCCCCTGGGCCAGAGCCCCACGGCCGGAGCTGCCTTCCAGCCCTTCCCCACGCAACAGCAACTCCTGTCCACTCCCCGGCCGGCCCCGGGCCCCCAGCCTCTGGAGTTCCACCCCACCTCCCCCGGCACCCCCCGGCACCAGCCCTCCACCCCAGACCCCTTCCTGAAACCTCGCTGCCTGAGCGGCTCCCTGGACAACCTGTCGGTGCCAGGGAGCCCCGGGGCCAGGGCCCCTGAGCCGCTGCTCTCACCCCCTCCCTTCGGGGAGCAGAAGCGGAGCCTGGAGGCTGGGGGGCTGCAGGTGAAGAAGGAGGACGGGGGGCCGGGAGTGTGTTCTCCTGGCTACGCGGTCGCCATGGGCTACGCGGACTCCCCGTCCCACCTCTCTGCCTCTGAGCTGAAGGCGGCCGACGTGTTCAAAGCTCCCTTGACCCCACGGGTCTCTCAGGTAGAGCCACAGAGCCCAGGGCTGGCGCATCCGCACCCCCAGGCGCTTGCCCCCTCGCCTCCCAGCCACCCCGACCTCTACAGACAGTCGCCCTCTGTGTCCTGCTACTCGGACCCCTATGCCCAGCCCCCCCTGACGCCCCGGCCGCAGCCCTCCGACAGCTGCTGCGCCCTGCCCCCCAGGTCCTTGCCTTCCGACCCCTTCTCCCGCGTCCCCGCCAGCCCGCAGTCCCAGTCTAGCTCCCAGTCCCCCCTTACCCCCCGGCCACTCTCCAATGAGGCTTGCTGCCAGTCACCCGTCACGCCTCGCTTCCAGTCTCCTGACCCCTACTCCAGACCCCCCTCGCGTCCCCAGTCCCGGGACCCCTTTGCCCCCCTGCACAAGCCCCCGCGGCCCCAAATGCCCGACTCCAGCTTCAAATCGATCCCAGTCTCCCACAATCCTGCAGCTGGCGGGGGCTTCCCCTCAGCCCAGCCCAGCGACCCTCACTCCAAGGGGCCGGGAAGCCAGCAGCCCCCTTTCGTCCGCTCCCCTGGAGCCAGCGTCTTCCCTGGCACCCCGACCCAGATGCGGTTCACCTTCCCCCCAGCTGTCTCGGAGCCCCTCAAGGGTTCCCCCTCCCACCAGTCCCACGGGATGAACAGCCATTACGTCTCTAGCCAGCCCATGGGTAAGCCCCAAAGCACTAACTATGCCTCCTCGCCCGGCTTCCACCAGGCCGGGAGCCCCCTGGGGCCTGGCAACTGCCCTGCTGAGACCTACAGCCTCTCTCCCCTGCGGCCCCCCTCGGTGCTGCCGCAGCAGCAGCAGGACGGTTCTCTGACCTACTTGCCCCGGGCCGGGATGGCGCTGCCATCTGACAAGCGGGACGAGGTGGCGTCTGGGATCTCTGCTCTGCCCAGCCGGGAGCTGCCCGAACTGCCAGTTAGCCAGGAGGGCGCACTCAGCAGCATCAGCCAGTCGGAGCTGGAGAAGCAGAGGCAGGTGAGCACCCCGCTTTCTCCTTAACCCTTGGGAGTGACTTGGCTTTCGGAGCGCCGGCTCAGGGCACTGTCAAGAGCACAGACCCAGAGGTAGAGCTGGGACTGCTGTCTGTAACCACTGCACCCCACTGCCCTGCGGGAGTGCTGATGGGCAGGGGACACCGTGACATTGCCTGGAGGATACAAAGGAGGGAAATGGCTCTTTGCCTCTCGTCTCTGTTACTCGTATGGCCTGGGGTATCTGGGTTCTGTTCCCGGCTCTGCTGTTGACCTGCTGGGTAACTTGGGCAAGGTCCTCTCCCTCTCCGTGCCTCAGTTTCTCTTCCCACCTATGTCAATCTAGTCAACTTAGGCAGAGCTTTTCCACGCTGCCAGGGGTGTCCTGTCCCTGCTCCCGTCCCGCACATGCTCAGGGGTAGGGTGGGGAGTTCCCAGGGTGCGGTCTGGGCCCTGCAGTAATGGAGCATCCCTCATCTCGCAGCGCCAGAGACTCCGCGAGCTCCTCATCCGCCAGCAGATCCAGCGGAACAACCTGCGGCAGGAGAAGGAGAGTGCGGCTGCTGCCACCGGCTCCTCCCAGGCCGCGTGGGGCACCGAAGCCGGCAGCCAGGCCTTTGAGCAGCTCAGGAGCCTGCCACCCTACCAGCCAGCACAGGTAGGGCAGGCGGGGCTGGGGCCACAGAAACTCCTCCGTAGTCGTATGGGCCGCAGGGTGCTGGCCCCAGGGCCGCTGAGCTGGCCTGCCCTGCTCCCCCAAGGGCAGTTGGAGCCGGCCAGTGTGGATTTGGCCCTGCACATTGACGAACACCGCACTTAGATGAGCCCTGGGCTCCCATCAGGGCCACTGAATGGGACGGGACTGGGGGCACAGAGCTGGAAATGTCCTGTCACCTGGGGATCTCCCTGCTGCAGACTGTCACCAGACAAAGCGCGTGAGGAGACTCGGCTGGGGCCAGCCCCGAACAAGGGCAGCGAGGTGCAGTAGTTAGCCACCCATTGTCTGCTGCAGAGGAGCTTGAGCCCAGGAGGGGAGTCGGGATCCCCCACAGCTGTGGGGAAGGGCGCAGGCGAGCCTGTGGCCTGCAGGAGTCGGGGCACAGGCGGAATTGCTCTTCCTTCCTCCCCAGGACAAGAGCGCCCTCGGGAATCTGCCCACAGCCCCCGGCAGCGGGAAACTCTCCGGGCCAGGCATGGTGCCCGTGGCCTTCACACCGGACGAACGGCTTAGCCGCCCGCCTCCCGCTGCCACGCCCTCGTCCATGGACCTCAATGGCAGGTGCGTGTCCCCCCAGCTGTGGGAAATGAGCGGTGCTCTCGGCTTGCTGCGCTCCCAGGGGGAGAGGGCAGAGCACTTTGCTGACCCATCGGAACTCACCCTCATCTGCACGTGGGGAAACCAAGGCCCAGTGTGTGGCAGAGCTGGGACTGGAACCTAGGAGTCCTCGCTCCCCTCTCTGGGGGGGTGGGAGGGCTGGGATTTCTGGGGAGGCCCCAGTTGGCAGGGTGCCATCAGACCCCCATCCCCTGGCATCAGACGTGGGTGGGCCCGGCGGGGATTCCGCCTGTCTGACAGGGGCGTGGCCAGCCCGTGTCCCCTTCCAGACCCCCCAGCTGCTGCTGACCCTCCCCGGGGGTGGGCGAGGGAGGGAGCGCCTCGGCTGCACGTCCCAGGGCGCCTGAGGCCGGGGCCACTCCCTGACCCTCCCTGTCTGTTGCAGGCCATCGGTGGGAGCCCCCCAGACCTTCTTCCCGCGCGGCATGTTCCAGGGGCCCTCGCCGCAGCAGCAGCAGATGTGGCAGCAGCAGGCAGCCGTACGGCTCTCCGGCCCCGCCCGCTTCCAGCAGCCGCCTGGCCACGAGCTCGGCCGGCCGGTGCTGGGGGGCCTGGCTGGGCGCCTGGCGGGCCCTGCCGAGCCCGTTCCGTCCTCGCCCGGCGCCATGGGCGCCCAGTTCATTGAGCTGAGGCACAATGCCCAGAAGGGGGCAGCCGGGGCCATGGGCTCCCCCTTTGCCCAGCAGGGCCCCCCAGCCAGGCCACGCTTCTTCCTGCCCGGCGAGGAGAACTCCAGCCAGGCTCTGCGGGCCTCCGTCATGCCTCTGCCAGCCCCGGTCCTGCAGCCCCAGAAGCTGCCGGCTCCTTTGCAGTCCTCTGCTTCTTCCCTGCAGGGGGCTGAGCGGGGCCACCAGCCTCCCCCCAAAAGTGGCCCCCCGCTTCCCCCGCCTCCCAGCGGCCTGGAGCTGCAGCACGGCCCGCCCCGTCCACTGTTGTCCTCCGGCTCCGGCCTGCGCCCCGACGGCCCCAAGGACGGCCCCAGCATGGAGCCCCCGCTGGCTCCGGCCCCGGCTCCAGCTACCAGCAAGAGCCACCTGGCGCTGGAGGGTGGGCGCCTCCCGTGCGAGGTGCCGGTGGAGCCCGACCTGGACGATGACTTCGACTCCCACAAGGACCTGGAGGACGACGACCTGGCCAACCTGAGCTTGGACCCGGACGTGGCCAAGGGGGACGACGACCTGGGCAACCTGGACAACCTGGAGACCAACGACCCCCACCTGGATGACCTGCTGAACGGCGACGAGTTTGACCTGCTGGCCTACACCGACCCTGAGCTGGACACGGGCGACAAGAAGGACATCTTCAACGAGCACCTGCGCCTGGTGGAGTCGGCCAACGAGAAGGCCGAGCGCGAGGCTCTGCTCAAGAGGGAGCCGTCTGGGCCCTGCCCCAAGGGTGCTGGGGAGCCCAAGGAGCTGGCACCACCCAGGGAGGGGCTGGCACCTGCCCCCTGCCCCTCCAGCATGGCACCGGCTCCCCACCCGACCTTCAAGGCCCAGACCGGCATCCTGGAAGCCAAGCCGGCCTCCCTGCCGGCCAGCGTCCAGCCGAAGCTGGAGGAAGGCTGCCTGAAGACACCCCCCTGCCAGTTCAACACCAGCACCTCTGACCGCCTCCCGGTGCCCATCAAGTCGGAGGCCCTCCAGGGGACCGAGAAGATGGCTGCTTCCCTAGGCCTGACCCTCAAGCCTGGCCAGAACCTGCTGAGTCCTGGAGCAGGGCCCGTGCGGCTCGGCACGGCCCCCTTCCCTAACAACGGCCAAGCCCCCACTTCTGGCTCAGACAAGGGCCCCTACGCTGCCCCGGGCCGCGGGCTGGCCCCCGGCCAGAACCCTGCCCTGCTGGAGCTGGCTGGAGGGGCCTTGGGCCCGGCTGACGAGCTAGAGAAGATGGAGAGCTCCCTGGTGGCCAGCGAGCTGCCCCTGCTCATCGAGGACCTGCTGGAGCACGAGAAGAAGGAGCTGCAGAAGAAGCAGCAGATGTCGGCCCACCTGCCGGGGGGCGCCCAGCACCTCCAGACTGTGCAGCCGCAGCACTCCCTCCTGGCTCCCCCTGCAGGGTCAGCACAGCCCCCGGACGGGCAGGCCCCCCGCCTGGTGGGGCCCCAGCAACAGCTGCAGCTGGGCCTCCTCGCCAGGCAGCAGAGCCTGGGGCCCCCCCAGCAGCTGATGACGCAGCAGCAGCGGGTGGTGGGACCCCAGCAGGGCCAGGTGCTGGCCTCACACGTGGCCGTGGCCCAGGCCCAGCCCCACGTCCTCGCGGCCCAGCACGGTGTCCAGCCGGCGCTGGCCCCGCAGCCGAACCAGCAGCAGGTGCTGGTGCCAAAGCAGATACCTGGGGTGCAGCCGACTCCCATGGGCATGAAACCCCAGCAGCTCGTCATGCAGCAGCAGCAGCAGCAGCAGCTGGCCAACAGCTTCTTCCCTGACACAGGTGGGAGCCAGTGGGGGCAGGTCTGGACCCCCTTTGAAGGGAGCTGGTGGGGGGGTCTCAGAGGCACTGGGTGATCACAGCTGGCTGGCCCAGGGCTGACCGGGAGTGGGACGCTGAGGGGTGACCCCGTCCGACCTGGGGGGGGCGACTTGCCTCTCCACACATGGGGAGCCATCCTGTTTCCTCCCCCGCTCCCCACCACGTGCGGATGGGGCTTGTGCCGACTACCCGCAGGGGCCGTAGAGAGCAGCTCCATCCCTGCCTGGGCCCGCCAAGCATGGATCCTGGCAGCTGGCCCCCTCTAGCCCCATCTGTTGTCAGTTGCACCCTTCTCTGTGGGTTGGGGTCACTGAGATTCCCACGCAGCGGGAAGAGGCTGGGTCTGCCGGGGCGGGCGCCCGGCGGTGGGCCCTGGCTGACTCTCCCTCTCCTCGCAGACCTGGATAAGTTTGCGGCTGAGGACATCATGGATCCCATTGCCAAGGCGAAGATGGTGGCACTGAAGGGCATCAAGAAGGTGATGGCTCAGGGAAGCATTGGGGTGGCCCCTGGGATGAACAGGTAAGGAGGGGGCACGCAGGGCCGGGGGCAGGCAGGGCAGGAGCAGTTCCCGGTTCATTCTTCTCTCTTGCTTTGGCTCCAAAGGCAGCAGGTGTCCCTGCTGGCCCAGCGACTCTCGGGGGCCACGGCCACGGCCGAAATGCAGAACCACGTCCCAGCTGGGAACACACAGGTAAGCACGTGGCAGGGCACCTCCGCCGCCATGCCAGGGCTCTGTGTGATGAGCTGGGTGGGTCACAGGCGTCTGCCCTGGGAAGTGCCAGTGCTGCACGGCCGTGGAGGCTGTAAGGGGAAGGGGCTGGAGAGGATGGGGGCAAGGGGCAGCGTGTGGTACTGGGGTTGGGGTGAGGGGCGTGCACATGATCATAAACCCTTTCCATCCCTCCTAGGAGAGAAGTGGCAACGATCCGTCTCAGGCCCGCCCCAACCCACCCACCTTCGCTCAGGGCGTCATCAGTAAGTAGCTGGCGTTTGGGGTCTGGTGAGGGGAGGCCCCCTGCCAGGGCGGGGGTCACTCGGAGGGCAGCATGGGCGGCCCTGGGCATTGTGCTATTGCGGGGCTTCGCTGTGACTGGCGATGCTGGTTTCTCTCGGAGGGCAGGAGGGAGGGAGGGGAGCCTCTCCGCGGCTCTGTCCCACCCCGGTGCCCCTCTCCGCAGATGAGGCTGACCAGCGGCAGTACGAGGAGTGGCTCTTCCACACCCAGCAGCTCCTGCAGATGCAGCTGAAGGTGCTGGAGGAGCAGATCGGCGTGCACCGCAAGTCCCGCAAGGCCCTATGCGCCAAGCAGCGCACGGCCAAGAAGGCCGGCCGGGAGTTCCCCGAAGCCGATGCCGAGAAGCTCAAGCTGGTGACAGAGCAGCAGAGCAAGATCCAGAAGCAGCTGGACCAGGTGGGGCACTGGGGGAGGGGAGAGCATGCGTGCCGAAGGGGTGAGAGCGGCACTGAGTACGGCTGTGGGGCCGGGGGGG
>ML677402.1:1115377-1127319 GCA_007922305.1 Dermatemys mawii
ACGGAAACACACAGACACGCACCGACGTGCACCCACACGCACGGAAACGCATGGACATGCACGGATGTGCACCCACATGCATGGAACAACACAGACACACACGGATGGGCGCCCGCACGCACGGAAACGCATGGACACGCATGGACAGGCACCCACACGCATGGACACGCACATACACACATGCACATGCATGGACATGCACAGAAATGCATGAACACTCTCACACGCACGGACACGCACAAACACACATGCACATGCATGGACACGCACACATACGAACACGCACATGCAGACGCACGGCCATGCACACACAGTCTCCCCAGCCCATGCGTGCACACCCCCATGTGCCTGCACACCCCCTCGTGCACACGCCTCACCATCCGTCCCGCCTCATTGTTGTGCAGGTTCATCAGGAAGCGCAGGTCCCGCCCCTTCTCGTTGGAATCCACAAACTCGCGCCCGAAGACCCGGCCGAAGTCCACGTTATCGCTGCAGCCCCCCCAATGCCAATCGGGTCCCCCTGGGCCACGGCGCCGATAGTCACACGTGCAGGACTCGATGGAGCCCTCGGAGCAGGACCGGGCCACGGAGTGGGTGACGCCGGCGCTGGTGATGGCGAAGATGAACGCCGTTTCCCGGCAGCCTGGGGGCAGGGAACAAAGACATTCGGGGCACCTGCCAGGGCGCGGTCCCGGAGCACAGAGCACCCGCTGCCTCTGGCAGGGCACCCAGACACCGGCCAGCCATGCAGCAGAGTTGGGGGGGAGCAGAGGGGACAGGGGCTCCCCCCAGGGGCGGGTGGGGCGCTGAGCCAGGCCAGGACGGAATCATCTTGTCATCCTGTGTCTGTGCAGGTAACACACTGGCTCCCTGGCTCCCTCTAGAGGTAAAGGGGGCAATGAAAGGTGTGTTCCCACCTGCGGCCAGGTTCCTTTGCATCCTGAGCTCGCTGGAGCCCCCTAGTGGTGGTGAGGGGGAAGTGAGGCAGGTTCCTCCTGGCCACCAGGTGGAAGGAGCAGGTGGCAGGAAGTTGCTGCGGATCCAGAGGAAGGGGGCTGGGGGCGAGGCGCGAGTCCCTGGGCCGGTGAGCAGGGGATGATTCCAGCATGGCTTTGGGCTGCAGCCCTCGTGGGGGAGCTGGTGGGGATGGGGTACGCAGGGAATTGCAGGGGAGCGGGTTGGGCTTGGGCTTGTGGGGGCCCAGAGACTGGCCAGGCCAGGTAGGGCAGAGGGCTGTGCCTGGCCCCCCCAGGCGCTCTGGGGTGGGGGCACCCCAGCTCCCCCAGGCAAAGCCCGACCTTTGCTTGTTTGTTTTCCTCCTGGTGAAGCCGGCTGGGTTGTGAGAAGGGGGGACAGCAACCCTGGAGGGCAGGGCCGGGGGAGAAGGTTTGCTCTGCATGATTTCTGCCTTAGAAAGGAGCCCTACAGCCCCCCTCCTCATCACCGTCCCTTTCTCCCTGGCAGGGGTGACACTAGCGCTGCCCTTTGGGTGTAGGGTACAACCGAGTTCCCCACCACCATGCCGCAGAGGGGCGGCAGCGTTCTCATGGGTCAAACAGCCCAGCCAGGATCGGGCCCGTCACGCCGGGCACTGCCCAGCCACTGGGCCTGCTCAGGGAGCTCCTGGTCTATGCGAGGGGCGGGACGGGAACGGGGGGGCAGGTGGCAGAGCCGGGATAGAGGCCAGAAGTCCGGGGGTTGGGGGCAGTGGCCGTTGTTTGGGAAGCTTTTTGAAAATGCTGAAGGAGGCGGCACCCACCCCTGGGCAGAGGAGTCACCCTGGGGTGCTCCAGGTGTGTGGGCCAGTGGCCCTGCCCATGCCGAGCTCTCGCTGCCGGCCCAGGGAATTCCACAGCCTCTCCCGGGGGGTGGGATCCCCTGGGCAGGGGAGAGGTGACATCCCAGGGATGGGGGGAGGACCCAGAGCACATGGTGGGGGCATGGCGCGCAGGGGGAGGGGCCCTCAGCACCTGGTGGGAGGGGGCCTCATGGCAGACGGAGCCTCATCTTGGGTGCGCCTGGGCCTGGCACCTGCCCTGCCTCAGTTTCCCCATCCTCCTGGACAAGTCCTGCCCCCCCTCTTACCCCGGTTGACGATCTTGCCGAAGACGTGGGGCCCCTGGGTGGTGGGGCAGTTCCAGCGGCGGTTGCGGAATTGCCACTTGCACTCCTTGATGGCACTCTGCAGGCCGCTGCTGACGCTGTGCAGGATGCCGGGGTTCTGGCGGATCAGCTTGCGCTGCTTGCGGCTCAGCAGCTGCAGGCTGGGGTCCAGCACCAGCTGCACGTTCTTGGAGTCCGTCAGCAGGTTGGTGGAGGAGGCCACGTTGATGATGCCCCTGCGGAGAGGGGGGCCGGGGGATAAGGGGCCACGTCGCCAGCCTGACTGCATGGCAGTGATGAGCACGACCCCTCTGCCCCCCTGCCCCCTGGGCAGAGCGGCACATGGGCCAACGGGACACTTGGAGTCCTGGCTCCCAGCCCCCTGCTCTGACCACTGAACCTCACTCCCCTCCCAGATCCAAGGGGTAGAACACCTGCCCTAACCAGGAGGGCTGGGGGAATGGCTCAGATTGAGGCAGGCTCCCGGTCTGGGCAGAGCCCTGGCTTCCCCGCTCTGTGATGCCGGCTCCAGGCGGCTCTAAGTCCCGACCGGCTGGGCTCTGGAGAGGCCTGTTCCATGCAGAGCGGTGAAGGGCTGCAACGCCCCCCCTTCCCCACAGCCCTAAATCAGCCTGACAGGCCTGGGCCAGGCAGTAATTAAAATGAGAGGAGAGAGAAGCCGGGGAGCGGAGGACGCTGCCACTGGCCCCCCCGCCTCTGCCCCAGCAATGGCAGGGATGGGAGTCCCCACGGGGACTGGCCTCTAATACAAGTGTGTGTCCGCCGGTTGGTGGGTGTGAGGAGGGGATAACACAGAGTCTAATGCACCCACCCACCCGTCTATCCCCATGCGTCCCGTGCTGGAGCTAGGATCACAGCCGACGCTGGCACGACTCTGTAAGCACAGACGCACAACACACACACACACACACACACACACACCCCTGGGGCCCATACAATAGGGCATAAATGTGGGTAAGTATCTCCATGTGTATATACATAAGCTATTGCGTAGCAATGTACACCTGCTGCTGTGTGTGTATGTGTGCGTGCACACGTGCATGTAGCGTGAAATGTCGGTGCACAGGTCACAGCTGTGTTACTCACACTACAGTGGATGGTTTAATATCACCAGAGCATATGGGTGTCCTCACTCACACATGCAGAGCAGAACCAGAGTGCACCCCAAGGTGTGGGTTGTATTGGAGAGCTGTGGGGGTGGGGGTGTCTACACAGGGCCTCTGTGTGTAGGTGTCTATACGGCTTGCGTGTGTGGACAGACTGTTCTTGTGCTAGCGTCTAGGATGGGATCGGCGCCTGTTGCACCAGCCCATGAAGAGTCCCTGCTCCACAGTCTGTAGAATTAGCCCAAGATGTTCTGTCCACCACCCTCTGCCTGTCTTTATCCCCGGCTGTGTCTGGGGGGAACGGATCATTAGCTAGCTTAGCCGGGGGTCTGTGGGGAAGGTGCCTTTTCTCATCACCACAGAGTATCATTATCCTTCCTTCCTTAGAAGCATCCACCTGAGCTCTTGAAATTTCTCCCCAGACAGCTCGGGATGCTGTGGAGAGCGGCTGCGTTCCCTCCTGCCCTGAGAGCAGACCCCTCTCCCTCCTTGGCTGCTCTAGTCGCAGGACAAGGAACAGAGCTAGGATTCCTGAAATGGATATAAAGGTAAAAGCAGAGACTTACCACCATCTTCCACTGTTATTCACCGCCAGAGTGTTGGAAAGAGACGAAAATGCCAAAACCCACAATGTCTTAAACCCTAAAATTAATGCCACAGGTCTCATGGTTTTGGCTGCAGGGCAGTGGCTCGGACAAAACCTCCCGAGAGTAGTTCGTCTGGACACAAAAAATTATAGCTCTAGAAAGTCTTGTTGCAAGGAGAATCCTACAACAAATTCTTTGGCTGAATCGTTGATATATCAATAGCTATAGCCACATCCAGACGGAGCGCAAGAAAGATGGGGTGTCTGTGGATATGGCTGTATAGAAATCTATTGATATCGAAATATATAGATCTAGGTATAGAAACTCAACCCCTAAAAATAGAATCGAAATCAAAAGTCATGTCACAGTTGAGTTTGCAGGAGTGTTGGCATCCTCCGAAATATGAAAATGCTGGAGGAAAGGCTCCAGTCTTCTGGTTTCTGGCAGCCTCTCCGAGATGATTCCCCCAGAGAGGAATTAAACCACTAGGGGAAAAAGTTGGATGGTCTTCGGCTGCTGTTGAGTGCTTAGCATCCTCCAGCCATCTCCAGTGCCTCGGAGAGCCCCTTCCTTCTTATAGAGGCAGCGAGGTGGGTCTCTGTGGAACGATACATCTGTGGAGGATCCAGGCATGTTCTCATGCTAACAATGGGAAGTGGAAGAGACGCATCACTTCTTATGGGGCAGCCCATGCCGGGGCTATCCGGCCCTCTGACTGCCCATCACTCGGGTTGAGATTAATTCTGTCAAGTGTCCAGGCTCTGTAAATCCATCGGTTCCTCCAAAATCCTGCTCTGCATGGGAGCAAACCCAGATCAGGGGGATGAATGTTAGTGTCTGTCACTCACCCGCCCCCCCTCACCCCACCCCCACCCTACCCCTCTCCTAGCCAGCTCCATGCAGCAGCCTCTGCTTGACGCTGGCTGAGTCCGGGTGGTTTCCTCCAACTCATTTTCCCCCAGAGGCTCCCAAAGCGACCACGACCTTAGAGGCAGGAGAGTTTGGAGTCAGGGACTGACACTATCCCAGCGAAAGCCGAGTGCAGGGTGCAGGGTGCCGGGGACGGGGCCAGAGAGAAGATTCCCCCGCAGGGGAAGGGGTCTCCGGGCTGGGTCCAGGGCTCCCTGCTGAGACTGGCCCGGGATCAGCTGCCCCATGGTCTGTTGGTGGGATCCTGCAGCTTCATGCTGCCCGTCTTCCCCAGGCGGCCGCACTCACAGCAAGGCTGGGGGCTCCGGTGGCCACATTTGGCTTCTGAATGCTCCTGAGGCTTCTGCGGCAGCTTGGTTCCCACTCGGATTTCGTTCCCCTCCGGGCTGCTCCCTGCCAGACGTCATCCCGCGGGTGTGCTCGGCTTGGCAGCGTTCGCCTTGGCCTTTCACCACATGGGGCTGGCGGTCGAGGCAGAAGCTCGGGGAGATAAAAACAGAGCGAGTCCCAGCCCTGGCGACCAGATGTAGCGAATTAACGGCACAGCAGCTAACGGGCTGGAGCTGGGGGTTTCCATCCCGTCCCCCGAGGCCTCCCCAAACGGGAGCTCCAGGCTGGGGAGAGCAGCATTGTGGGGTTTGCCTAAGAGGAAAAGAGAGGAATCAAACTTCGGCTTTGGGGCCAATCCCCATGGCCAGGCTCAGCTGGGACCCTGCGTGGCCCTGCCTCAGACAGGTGGCCAGAGGGCCCCGGGAACGGTGCCCATGGCTGTTAGCTAATGGAGAGCAGGGCCTGGAAAGGTCAGATAAAGTCAGGACAGCGCCCCTCTGCTGGAGACTCGTCTCTCTCCAGTGGGGGCCTGGCACCCCCCTTGCGTTCGCTCTCCCCCTGCTGCTCCATGTCACCCTGGCTGGAATAGTCTGGACCCTGGCGGTGCCCGGAGACAGGGGTCTCTGCCCGACGGGCCATGGCCTGGCCTGTGTTTTATGTGGGAGTGGTAGGTGACACCCGTGCCGTGTGTCTTTGTATCATGATATTTGCCTTAACTTGGTGCTTCGCGCTGGGCGCTGCACGTCGGAAGCCATAGGGCATAAGCCAGCCGCAGGGGCCCTGTAGCCAGGCTGAGCCTGCAGCGGCCCAGGAGGCCTCGGGCTGTCAGTGTTCGAGGCCCTGGGGCCGAACGCGGCTGCTCTCCTGGGCGCGCACCTGTGAGTAACTGTAATGCGCTGGGACGTCACCCCCGCCCCATCTCACACAGGCACCTGCCCAGTTTCCCCCCAAAGTCCTGCACGTTTCCAGTCCCTGTTTGCTGTGGGACGGAGTCGGGCGAGCGGCCGGGGGGACTGACCAGGCCGCCATGGGCCACGCTGCCAGACCCACAACACAGGAGTGGAGTGACCCCCGAGCACCGATATCACAGACACAGTGCGAGAGGAGAACAATCCAAGGCCAAGGAGTGACACCCCCATGCCGGGGTGTGTGTGTGCTGACACACCCTCTGTTACATACACACACACACACTATTACACACACACGCACTGTTACACACACACTCACACTGTTACCCATTCACACACTATTACACACACACTCACTGTTACACACACACTCACACTGTTACACACACACTCACACTGTTACCCATTCACACACTATTACACACACACTCACACTGTTACACACACACTCACACTGTTACACACACACACGCACTGTTACACTCTCACACCCTCTCCTCCCCGTTCCCCCAGCCTATGCTATGGGCTAGCCGGGTGCTGTTCCACGTCTGGCCAGCAGGGGCTGCTGCTGGCTTGGCAATAGCCATGGGGCTAGCTAGGAGTGGGGCATGCAGGTGCCAGGCCGGCCCCAGCCCGTGATGGGGGGCTGCGGGGCGGGGGCATTTTCCACTGGGAAAAGGAAAGAGCCTCCCCCGCCCGCCCCTCACGGTGTGAGCGCTCGGGGGGCTGGGGAGCTGCTGGGTGACCCCCCCAGACACAGAGGGCAGGGGACGGGGCTGGGGATTTGTCGGAAGAGACGGGCCCTATGGGGAGGGGGAGAGAGATGGTGGATGGATGAAGTGGGTGCGGGGTGGGGAGGAGGGATGGCTGGATGAGGGGGGCTGGGAAGGAGAGGGGATGGCTGGATGAGGGGGGTAGAGGGAATGGATGGATGGAGGAGGTGGGTGGGGGGTGGATGGATGGGGAGGGACGGATGAGTGGGGAGATAAGTAGGGGGTAGGACAGTGGCTGACCGGTCTCTATGGCACTGGATTGCTGGTGGAGGAGTTTGTCTATGGCTGTTCCCCCCCCGCATGGACCGGGGGGCACTGACACCCTTGTTAGCTGCCCCCGCAGGCCTGCAGCCCGCGCTGCTCCCCCAGGGCGGGCCTGGGCCCTGCCCCAGCCCCACACTCAGCTCCAGGGTTCGCTGGGCATGAATATGGGTTAGTTGGCTGTGAAATGAGCCCCGCTTGGCCCCGCTGTTCGGCCGCCTCCAGCCCCTGCCCCCCCGGGTCAGTCATGTGCGCCGGATGGATTAGCCCTCCTCAGTCCCTTTACTGCCTTGAAAGGGCCCTTTCTTCCCCCGCCCCCGGAGAGGGGCATTCAAAGGCGGGCTGAGCCCCCCACTCGTCCCACAGTGACCCCCATTTCCTCCCTGTACAGGGGACTCTGCTCCCCGGGTCTCCCCACACCACTCTCTCCAGCCTCATGGACCCCTCGCCCCCTCCCACTTCCCCACACACAGCTGCTCCCCCCAGAGCACAGAGGTGCCTTTGCCCCAGGCAGCCCCAGAAATCCATCCCCCGGGAACCCTCCGGGGCTGAACCCTGCAGCCAGAACTTCCCTCTGGCAGGCTGGGAAGCAGCAGCCCCTCCCTTCCATCCATTTGGGCTGTGGCTTGTTATGGGGGTGGGGGCAGATGGTTCAACGGCGGGGGGGGGCAGCTTCCTTTTACCACTATTTGCTGCATGTGCACTAGGGGGCAGAGCCGCTGGCGTGCAGACCCCCCCCCCCCCGGGTTCCAGAGGCAGGTGGGACTTTATCCCACGTGGGACACGGGCGGGGAGAATGCCCCAGGAGGGGGCTCCTGCCCCTGCAGACCCTGCCCCAGCTCCAGGCCGCACCTTGCCTCCGGGTCTGGTGCTTTATCTATTGCGTTGGCTTTCACGTGCGTGTATGTTCCCTCTCCCGGTAGCACCCCCTGTGCTGACCCGGTCCTGGGGCTCTGGCCAGCCCGTGGGGGCAGAGGGATGATGCTCCAGGGGACAGCACGTACCCCAGAGGTTATGGGTTAGCTGTTCTCTGTGTTCACGGGACAGTGCTGGGCACCCTTAACTCTGCCCTTCGTAGATTGGAAGCCTGGTTTCCATCTCTTGTACCCGGCTGTGAAGAATCTTTAAACCTTCCCCGCAGCTGTCGGTGTCTCGGCAGCGTCTCACTAGCCCAGGGCCACGAGAGCCGAATGGTGGGAGAACCCCGCATGAGTTGCCCCCCTCCCCGCTAAGATAGTGACTTGTCCATCCCCTTTTGCCCCCGCTCCTTATCCCACTCCCTGCAGCACCTCCTACAGGCTGGAGCAGGAAATGACCTGCCCCTCCCAGCAGGATTCATATCTGGACCCCTGCCTGCTCTGGGTCAGAGGCTCCGCCCCCCCCCCCCCACAACCCCCCCCCCCCCAGAGCGTCCCTCTTTCTGAACCGGTTAAACATTAACGGCTCCCATGGAGCCGAGGGGAATTTCCCGCTGTCCCAGCGAGTCCAGACAGATCGGCCCCAGCGCCGAGATGCCTGGAATTCAAGACATCACCAGGCCCCCGCCTGCCCAGCCATCTCTCCCTGGAAGAGTTCGCACATGCGCACATGCTTGTTGCTGTGGGGGGCTGGGGGAGACCCATGGGGGGCGGGCAGAGCTGGGCAGGGGCATTTCTGGAGTGAGAGACAGGGATAAACAGGGACAGGACAAGGCAGTGATCAGCCAAGGACACCCCACAGAGCCTGGGAGCTGCCTCTCCCAACCCCCGCAGTACACACGCATCCCCACTCCACCCTGGGTCACGGCCTGGCTGAACCCAGGGCCCTCCATCCCCTGCCCAGCCTACCCCCATTGGAAACCTGTCAGACACTAGCGGGTGCCCCTGGCCAGTGGAGGTGTTAAGGGAGCACTCAAGGAAGACAAGGCCGTTGCAGAGAAGCTAAACACATTCTTTGCATCTGTCTTCCCTGCACAGGATGTGCGGGAGATTCCCACACCTGAGCCAGACTGAGGAACTGTCCCAGACTGAGATGTCAGTAGGGGAGTTTTGGGAACAAATCGATACATTCAAAAGTAGTAAGTCACAGGGACCTGGTGGGATTCACCCAAGAGTGCTGAAGGAACTCAGATGTGAAATTGCAGAACTACCGATGATGGGATGCAACTTATCGTTTCAATCCGCTTCTGGACCAGGTTGGGGGATAACTAATGTGATGCAGATTGTTTAAAAGGGCTCCCAAGGCGATCCTGGCAGCTACAGGCTGGGAAGCCTCACATCGGGACCAGACAAACTGGTAGACACTATCGTAAAGGAGAGAAGGGACCAGACACTCAGATCAACGCAGGATGTTGAGGAAGAGTCAGCATGGCTTTTGTCAAGGGAAATCGTGCCTCACCGATCTACTAGAATTCACTGAGGGCCTCAACAAACATGGACCAAGGGATCCTGCCACCTCCCACCAGGTTAGTCCTTTGGCTCAAGTGTCTGAGGTCTGGGTGTGGATCTAAGGCCCCGTGTTCAGACCTGCTGAGAACCCGTGGAGGAGTTGGCAAATGGAGCGTGTGCAGGTTTAGGGAGGGGGGTACCGGGGACAGGGACAGGGGCCTGTGTATTTGTTTGCAGCTGGGATGGGACGGGTCCCGGGTGCAGCTTGCTCAGCCTGTGTCCCTGGGCATAGCAGAAGGGGGCTCAGTTCAGCATCAACAGGGGAGAGGGGGTGCAACTGGTTCCCCCTGACATTCAGGGCAGGGGGCCTCCCATGCTCACATAGAACCTGACTCACACCAGCAGTGTGGGTGTCCTGTCCCCCTCTAGGGGCTGGCCACATACAGGATAACAGTCTACTGCTGCTGCCCACTAAAGGGGTTGTTCCTTTCAGAACATAAGAACGGCCGTACTGGGTCAGACCAATGGTCCATCCAGCCCAGTGTCCTGTCTGCCGACAGGGGCCAGGAGCTTCAGAGGGAATGACCAGAACAGGACAATTAGCGAGGGATCCATCCCCTGTCGTCAGTTCCTAGCGTCTGGCAGAGGCTTATGGACACCCTGGGCATGGGGTTGTGTCTCTGACCCTTAGCTAATAATCGTTGATGGATCTGTCCTCCAGGAACTGATCTAATTATCTTTTGAACTCAGTGATACTTTTGGCCTTCACAACATCCCCTGGCAAGGAGTTCCACAGGTGACTGTGCGCTGTGTGAAGGAATACATCCTTCTGTTTGTTTTAAACCTGCTGCCTGGTAATTTCATCGGGTGGCCCCTGGTTCTTGTTATGTGCAGGGGTAAAGAACACCTGCCTAGCCCCTTTCACCACATCATTCACGATTTCAAAGACCTCTGTCACGTCCCCCCTCAGTCATCTCTTTTCCAGTCGGAACAGTCCAGTCTTTTTACTCTCTCCTCGGACAGACCCCTTGAACATTTTTGCTGTATCTTTCTGAGCTGGGGTGTCCAGCCCTGCAGGGAGTATTCCAGCTGTGGGCGTCCCAGGGATTTATATCTGGCATCAGGGTATTTCCCGTTGGATTCTCTGTCTCTGTCCTAACATTTGCGGAGCGTTTTTGACTGCTGCTCCATGCCGAGCGGATGTTTGCAGAGAATTCTCCACGCGCTGGGATATGGGAGATCTGGGTTCTAATTCCATCTCTGCCACTGACCCACTGCATGACCTCGGGTGAGTCCCTTCCACCCTCTGTGCCTCGATTTCCCTACCCACATTGGGCCTGCTTCTTGGAGCCAAGGGGAGGAAGGAGCCAGCGGCTGGGCTGTGACCCACGCGCACGCACCTTGTCTCCCCTGCCTTGCCCCTCCCTTGGTCTTTCCCTCGCCATCCCCTTCCCCATGACAGCTGCAGATTCCTACCTGCCACAGGGGCCTGTCCCAGCCCCCGCTCCACGCCGCCTGGGGCGAGTCCTGAGGTGTGAGGCCGAGGGGGCTCCCAGTTCAGCGGGCGGCTCTCCCCACGTCTGAGCAGGGACACTCCCCTCCGCATTCCAGCGCGCCAGCCCCACGCCCTCCCCAGCACAGCCCTGTGGCACAGCCTTATTAGGAAGCCAGGTGTTGGCTTGGGGCGGGGGGGGGGGCAGGCTGCACCCCCAAGGGAGCTGGGGGGGACCCGATGGAGTGGGGCTGCTCTCAGCGGGCACCAGTGAGGGCAAGGGGGGGCACCAGCAGCAATGGGGGAGATGGGCTGAGATCTCCCTAGACTGGGCACAGGCAGAGGCCAAAGAGACCCTCTCCCCCACCCCCCGGGCTGGCCAGGCAGGGCCAAGACCCCTGCAGACCCCAGCCCCAGGGTTCATCCCCAGCCCCATCAGCCCAACATGGCTCCCCCTCCCCCAGCAGAGAGCAGCCTCTCTGGCCTAGGTGTGGGGAGGGGGCAGAGCTCCCACTGACCACTCCAGGCCAGTCATAACCAGGGGACAGTGGAGGTGGGGGAGGGAGAGGGAGGGCATCTCCAGCCCCTACTGTTTTTACCTCGAGCCTGGGTGTTTTCCTGCCAGCTCTGCCTGGGAGTCGTGCTGGGGCAGGTCTCAGGCCTGGGTCCTGCTAACCCGCCCGGACAGGCTCAGGGCTCCCTTCGGGCCTGTTGGGATCTCCACTGGAGACAGGAGATCTGACCTGGGCAGCCGGGGCCCCGTCCAGGCTGGATAGAACCCAGGAGTCCTGGCTGCTAAACCCACCCCCAGCTCTAACCACTGGATCCCGCTCCCCTCCCAGAGCCAGGGAGAGAACCCAGGGGTCCTGGCTCCCCTTCCTGTTCTAGAACCAGACGAGCGACCTTTGCAGAGTGTGGGGCCAGGGTGTGGGGGGAGCCCCCTGGGGTTGGGAAATGACCCACCCTCCACCCCCCTGCCGCTCTTGTCTCTGGGTCTGCCCCTGATTCACCATCATCTCCAGTAGTCACAGCAGAGGTTGCACTGGGGGGGGAGGTTGCCTTATC
>ML677402.1:1147319-1158297 GCA_007922305.1 Dermatemys mawii
GGGGGGGGGTGCCTCTCGGGGAGAGCCCAGCTGGGGCCTGCCAGCATCCCGACGGGGGCAGCAGGCCTCGCTCCCCTCCCCTGCTGCTGGGGGAGGCTGGTTTTGGGGTTCTATTTGAAGGCCCCAATAGTGGTAGGGGCTGAGAGCCCTGGGACTGAGGGGGGCCTGCCCTGTTCTCTGAGCAGCACCCCCCCCGAGGCTTGGGGGCTACTCTCTGAAGGGCCCTTCTTTCCCAGGATTGGGGGCTGCAGGGGCCTGGGGTCTTGCTCCCCTGCTGAACCTGCGAGTTTTCCTGGGAGGCCTCCCCCCATTATTCCTTGTGAAGCATCGGGGCTGGAAGGCCGGGAACAGTCTCGTGCTTCCTTATTAGTCATTTTGGGTAGGTGGGTGGGTGGGTCGCAGCCTGGGGCTGCTGCGGGGGCTCATGGGTCTGAGGGGGGCCCTGGCGGTGCCGGCTGGAGACGCTGTAGAGGGAGACGATGAGGCGCTGCCAAAGGGGCACAGGTGTGCGGGGGTCAGAGGCGTAGCGGGCAGGGGGTGCTGATACCCCGAGGGCAGGGAATGGTCTAAAACGCCAACGAGAGTTAGATGTGATAGGGGGCGGGGCCCCCCTCCCCCAGTGCAGGTACCATGTGAAGGGCGGGGGGGCTGGGAACCAGGACTCCTGGGTTCTATTCCCAGCTCAGGGGAGGGGGAATGGGGTCTAGAGGCTGGGGGCAGGGAGTCTTGTTGACTCCGTGGCCTTGGGCAAGTCCCTGTCTCTGTGCCTCGGTTTCCCTATCTGTGTTACATCTGTGTTAAGGCTGGTTTGGACCCCCGCCTGGGGCCTGCAGCTGGCAGGCGTTGGGGGCAGGCCTGTTTTGATTGGCTAGCATGCAGCATGAGGAGCGGGAGCTGCCCCTATACCCCCTGTGTGATGGACTCCCCCACAGTGAACCCCCCAGCCCTGCCTGTACCTTGGGGGCCATGGGGGGGAGCGAGGGCTGTCGAGTCAGCTGGCCCTGCTGGGCACGGCCTGGCACGGCTGCCCCCCGGCTCTGCCTTTCAGTATTGTGTGCAGGGAGAAAGGTCCCTTGTGGGGCACAAGGCCAGCCTGTGGCGCTGCCCTGGGCTGTCCCTGCCTCCCCACCCCCCCGCCTGGGGGTCTCCCCTTTGCCCCCGGCCGTGAGGCTGGCTGGGGTAGCCTGCAGCCCGTGGGCCATGGGGATCAGGGCTGGGTCGGCCAGGCATCGAGCTGGGACTGGGGGCTGAGCACTGAATGCCCTGCCCAACCCAGCCCCCCGTGGAGCTGAGCTCCTGGGGCGTGCCCCCCCTTTGCATCCAGGCCTGACGCCGACCGGCCCTGCCCTTCCCACCACCCAGGACCCGGCGTCGACGCCAGGAGTGCACCGCGAGCGAGCCGGCCCCGGGAGCCCCCGCAGCGCGCCCCCACCATGGGCAACATCTTCGGGAACCTGCTGAAGAGCCTGATCGGGAAGAAGGAGATGCGCATCCTGATGGTGGGGCTGGACGCGGCCGGGAAGACGACCATCCTCTACAAGCTGAAGCTGGGCGAGATTGTCACCACCATCCCCACCATAGGTAGGGCCCCAGGCTGGGGCCCCCGCGGGCTCCCCTCAGCCGGCCCTGCCTTGGGGACAGGGATGCCTGTGCCATGGGCGTGGGCCTGTGAGCATGCAGCCCCACATGCTGGCCTTGGTGTGGAGGGGAAAAGGAACAGCTGACCTATAACGGGCCTGGGCCCTGGGTCCTGTCTGCAGCTCTGGGAAGGGACGGGGGGTCTAGTGGTTAGATCAGGGAGGGCTGGGAGCCAGGACGGCTGGGTTATCTCCCTAGCTCTGGGAGGGGAGTGGGGTCTAGTGGTTAGAGCAGGGGGGCATGGGGGGACTGAGAACCAGGACGCCTGGGTTCTTTGCCCAGATTTTCTGCTATCTGAACTTGGAGGTAAGTTACTGATCTCTGTGCCTCAATTTCCCCATCTGAAACCTGCCCCCCTCCACGCCCATGGAGAGGCTCCTCTGTGAGATGAGTTTGCTGGGTCTCAGTGCAGTCTTGCGGTGGCTGGCACTGAGCGACGCCCCTCTCTGGCAGAAGTCCCCCTAGGACTGCTGCCCCCCATGTCCGTGGCTAACCCCCCCCCTCGCTTCCCCCCCTGCAGGGTTCAACGTGGAGACTGTCGAGTACAAGAACATCAGCTTCACCGTGTGGGACGTGGGCGGCCAGGACAAGATCCGGCCCCTGTGGCGGCACTACTTCCAGAACACCCAGGGTACGGCGGGTAGAGCTCCCCTCCGGCCCCTCTGCTCCGGCCCCTCCCCTGCTCCGTGGGTCCCCTGGGGGGCCTTCCCTCCTCATCCAGTGATAGTCTAGGGCTGGCTGTGCGGGGGGAAGGGAGGGAAGGTTTCTCTCTCTCTCTCTCTCTCTCTCTCCTGCCCCCCTCCCCCCCACGGTGTGAGTGGCTGGTGGGGGGGAAGAATTGGCAAATTACTTTGTTCACACACCCCCCGTCAGAGGGGTGAGGCGGGCTTGGGGGTTTCATGGTCACCTTCCCGAGGAGGGGTTTGGGGGTGCACTGTTGCCCGCCAAGGAGGGGTGATAGATTTTGAGGGTGCACTGTGGCCCCCTGAGGAGGGGTTTGGGGGCACACTATGGCCCCCCCGAGGAGGGGTTTGGGGGTGCACTGTCACCTCCAAGGTGGGGTGATGAGTTTGGGGTGCACTGTGGCCTCCCGAGGAGGGGTTTGGGGGTGCACTGTCACCGGAATGGGGTGGGGTCCGTGAGTGGCCCGGGGTCAGTGCCCCCCTCCCCGCAGGGCTGATCTTCGTGGTGGACAGTAACGACCGGGAGCGGGTGAACGAGGCGCGGGAGGAGCTCATGCGGATGCTGGCAGAGGACGAGCTGCGGGACGCCGTGCTCCTCGTCTTCGCCAACAAGCAGGTGGGTGTCCCCCCCCACGGCCTCCCGCCCTCAGGGCCTCTCCAGCCTCGGCCACCCTTTGACGGAATTCTCCCTGAGCGAGGAGCCTCCCCGTGGCGTCCGGTCGCACCGACTTGTAACCCCCCACCACCCTCTCCAACGGCCCCCCCTACTGAATTCTCCCTGAGAGAGGTGCCCATCACTGTAGGGTCTGGTCCGACCGGCTTGTAACCCTCCCACCTGTGCCCTCTTTCAGGGCTCCTCCACTGAATTCTCCCTGGGCGAGGTGCCCATCACTGTGGCATCTGGTCTGGCTGGTTTGTAAACCCTGCCCACCTGCCCCACCTGGGCCCCTCCACTGAGTTCTCCCTGGGCGAGGTGCCCGTCACCGTGGCGTCCAGTCGGGCCGGTTTGTAAACCCTGCCCGCCTGCCCCCCCCGGGCCCCTCCACTGAGTTCTCCCTGGGCGAGGTGCCCGTCACTGTGGCGTCCGGTCGGGCCGGTTTGTAACACCCCCCCACCCTCCGCCCCCCAGGACCTGCCCAACGCCATGAACGCGGCGGAGATCACGGACAAGCTGGGCCTGCACTCCTTGCGCCATCGCAACTGGTACATCCAGGCCACGTGCGCCACCAGCGGGGACGGGCTCTACGAGGGCCTGGACTGGCTGGCCAACCAGCTGAAGAACAAGAAGTGAGCCCCCCGCGCCGCCGGGGGGCCAGGCGGAGCCGCCCTTCCCCCGCTTCTCAGGCTGGCGGAGCCGTCGGCTGCCCGCGCGGGCCCCTCCCCCTTCCCCTCGGTGGGTTTGGCTTTCTTTCCGGCACCGGTTGCTGTGGGTTGATTTGGGGTCCCCCCCCCCCGGGTTTGCACGGATCTCGGGGTGTGTGCGCGTGTGATGAATCTCACGAGATATACGTATTTCCGCTTCCCTGCTGGGGCGGGCCCCCTCCGCCCGGGGCTGCGGGAAGGGGGGGCCCGGCGTGTGCCCGGGGTCTTTCTTTTGTGTTGTTTTTATGTTCTTGGTGCCTGTGACGTGTGAACACAGAGGTGAATCCTCAAGGCAGCTTTAAGCTTCTGTGTAAGGGGGGGGCTGCCTGGTCTGTGCTGGGGGGGAGGGGACAGTGCAGGGGGTGGGGGGGCAGCTGGGGGTCTCATCACATTCCATCTTTCATGGAGGGGGGAAGGGGTTTGGAGTCACTTGCTAGGGCAGACCCCCTCTCACCCCCCGCTGGCAACGTGGCCCTTTCCCCAGCGTGCTGCTGCAGGTAGCTCTGTAAACCCCGTTCCCACCCCCCGTACAGACACAAGGGGGGCTGGCCGACCTGGTGGGGGACTGGCCAGTGCAGTCTCTGTGAGGGAGGTGAACATTCCCGAGGGGCACCAGGCCGTGGGGTGGGGTGGGGGTGGATTCAGTGTCGGAGTCGGGACCATGGTGGTAATTCCCCTCCCCCCCCCCCCGGGTTTCAAAAGCTGTCGGCCCCTGACTGTGGCTCTCCTGTTGCCCCAGCAGCTGGATCCAGTGTCCCCTTGCGCTTCCCCGTGTCTCCACTGGGGCAGCGCCCCCGAGACACCCTCACCTCCCCCAAGGTCGCCCCAGTGCAAAACAAAGCTCAGCAGGACCCTGCTACAGGGCCTCAGGTTCACACCCCACCCCCCAAAAAAAATCACCCCCCTTGTTCCTCTGCATCCTCCTCCTCTGCAGCTGTGGGGGGCACTTCCGTTATCACGACCTCCTGCAGTGGGGACAGCCTGAGAGGTGTCTGTCGGACTGAGCAGGGATTTAGGGGAGACGCACTGGGGACCCCCGCGTCCCCCCCCAGGACTTGCCCACAGCGGGGAGGGAGCCCTGGGGATCCTGGGAGCTGGGTAATTAGCAGCTGTTCCTCGGTGGACTGGTGAGCAAGGAGTGTATTAATGGCCCCCCTCCCCCCCGCAGTCATGCATGTGACCCCCCCATCCCTCTCCCACAAGAAGGGGGAAATTGGGCCTCAGCTGCTCCCCCCGGCTTGGAGAGACACCGAACCAGCCAGCAGGGGGCAACGATTAGCAAGTGACGCCAGCCCCCCGCCCCCCCCCAATGCAGCACAGGGGTTTTAAGGAGAATGCCCCCCCGCCGGGCGGGTGGGTGGACGTCCTGTCAGCCCCTCCCCAGCACACGTATTTCTACCCCTGGTCTGTGCTTGGTGTGACATGTTGCCCGTGGTTCTGCCCTGGGCCGTGGCCCGTGTATAGCGCCCCCCTGCTCTCGAGGTGTTGGATACACGAGGACTCCTGGACCCCATTGGATATTAAACATGTTTTATGTAGTGCTGGTCCCACGGCGCTTCCTTCGCCTCCTGCGGCTGCCAGAGGAACCGAGACCCCCCAACCGTGCTCTCAGGACTCCTGTGTTCTGTCCCCTGCTCCGGGAGGGGTGGGGGGTTTGGTGAGTTAGAGTATGTGGGGGGGGGGGGGCCTGGGAGCCAGGACTCCTGGGTTCTATCTCCTGCTCCGGGAAGGGTGGAGGGGTTTGGTGGGTTAGAGTGGGGGGGTTGAGCTGGGAGCCAGGACTCCTGGGTTCTATCCCCTGCTCCGGGGGATGGGGGGTCTGGTGGTTAGAGCGGGGGATAGCTGTGATGGGACTAGCTGTACGTGGCCCCGCTCTTATGCAAGTTGTGCCGTGCCCCCTCAGTGCCAGTGAAGCCCAGTCCCTGGGCACGCTGGGGAAGGGTGATGGACAGGCTGGGCCTGACTTTAATTAGAATCAGCTTAGGGGAGCGATGGTGCTTCTGGGGCAGGAGATCTGGAGCCAGAGCGAAGCTTTATCCCCCGGTCCTGTATTTCAGGGGATATTGGCTGAAATGGTAAATCCCATTAGCTCTAATCCGGGGGCGGGGGGGGATTGTGCCCGTTCCACACTCTGATTTAAAACAAGAGAGGGGCAGGTACTGAGCCCTCGCCCCCTCCTGGGCTGGTGGGGGATGGGGGGCCTGGCAGCTGGCCCTGTGGCTCTGGAAGGGAGGGGGCTCCTGGTGCAGGATTCCTGGGTTCTGCCCCCAGCTCTGTGTGATCCTGAGCCCCGGGGACGGGGCCTGCAGGTTCTGCCATTCGCACTGCTCCAGCCCAGTCACCCCCATTCCCCTGCCCGCGTCCCCCCGTCCGAGCCGGAGCATCGTGAGGGGACAGCACGGCCGTTTCGTAGCGGGACGAAGTTTGGACGGTGCCTGGGGGCGAGGCTACGCTCGTGGGGGGGCAGCCGTGGGTAGAACGGGTGCCCGGTGGTGGTGGGTAAATGGAAATGCCCCTCCCCGTGTCCTGAGAACACACACTGGGGAGAGATGGGCGCAGCCCGGGATCCGGGCACAGGGCACTGCCAGGCACCAGCGGCCCGGTGCTGTGGAGTCTGGTCCCTGCTCCGTTCCCTGGGTAGGGCGGTGGGGGTGTGCGCTGTGGGGCCTGGCTGCCGTGGGGAGGGCGGCGCCAGCCGTGAGCTCTGGCAGTGTGACTGAACCAGCGAACCCCTCGGTGGGGCCTGGCTGGAGCCGCTGGTGTATCTGTGCTCAGCTCTGCTGCTCCAGGCACAGCTCTGGTGACTGAACTGCATCTACACTAGGGCTCTTCCCCACATGCACACCCTGGGGCAGGTGCTGTGAGCCCAGGGTAAAGGCCTGTCTCACCCCGCCCGGGTCTGGGACCTGGGCATCCACAGCACGGGGAGGCTTACGGCCCCAGGACTGTTAAATGGGACCCAAGTGCTTTAGCCAAGCTTCTACTGGCTCTATCTCCGGCTCTGGGAGGGGGAGGGAGTCAGGACTCCTGGGTTCTATCTCTGGCTGTGGGAGGGATAGGGGGTCTCAGGGGCCGGGAGTCAGGACTCCTGGGTTCTATCTCCGGTTCTGGGAAGAGGAGGGGGTCTAAGAGGCTGGGAGTCAGGACTCCTGGGTTCTATCTCCAGCTCTGGGAGGAGGAGGGGATCTAGGAGGCTGGGAGCCAGGACTCCTGCTTTTCTGCTAGTACTTTCTAATAAGAACTAGCAGCAGCAGCTGGTGACAGGGACCGATCCTGTGTCCCCCTGGGAGCAGCCTTTGCTCAGGGGTTGGCTGGGCCCCTACAGCCAGAGCCCCCGCTCCCAGCCTAGAAGCTGGTGCTGGTTTCCCAGCAGCCCATCCATCTCCCATTGTCTCTGTCAGGGGAGGGGGGCCAGCCCCCGTAATCCCATTACAGCCGCCAGCCCGTCTTCGCCACATCATGGCAACGGGGGCTGGTATGTGGGTGCAGGCGGCTCGGAATGACAGGCGGGGCCCAGACAATGGGAGCAGCATCCCGGTGGGGGAATAGCTGGCATGCCGATCCCGTCGCCCTGGGAGCCAGTCCCACAGCCCAGCCCACGCTCTGTCCTGTTGGGTGGCCCCACACCCCCGTGCTGCGGGGAGACCAGGGCGACGCCCACAGGCCGGAGCCTGGGGCCCTCAGCTGAGCCGGCCCCTCCGCCCAGCACTGGAGCCGGGCAGGGCTGAGCAAGCTGACTGGGTGCTGCGGGTCCCTGGCGAGAGGGGCAGCTGGGAACGTTTGTACAGCTCCTAGCGCCCTTCTGAGCAAGGCCCTGCACAGAGCCAAGGCGGCCTGCTCGGCCTCATCAGAGCACATGCTGGGCCCCACACACTGGCCACACCGGGATCCCTCTGCAGCAGGGTCGGTGCCTGTCACGGAGTCCCTGGCGATGCTCTGGGGCTGCTCCCCACGAAGCAGGTCAGGACTCTGGGAGAGCCTCCTCTCCATGAGCGAGTGTCTCCAGGGCAAAGAGCTGACACGGCTTCCACCTTCCTGGGTCCGACCTCGGAGCATTCAGCATCCTCTGTCCCTCTGTGCACTTCCCACAGCGTGCCCGCCCTAGCGGGGTCCTGGGGGAGTCAGAGGGCCCTGTCCTCCGACTCCCCAGTCAGACGTGACTCAGCCAGCCGGGGAAACAGAAGGTTTATTAGAGACAACGGGAGCAGGGTCTAAACCAGAGCTTTTAGGTACAGAGAACAGGACCCCGCAGCCAGGTCCATCTTAGGGGGAGGGAGGGAGGCCAGACACCAGCTCTGGCCTTCCTCAAAGTCCAAGCGAGGTCGAGGGGCCTTCTCCCCCCGTAGCTCGTTGCCATCACAGACAGGAACAGCCAGAGTGAGAGTATCCTGCCGAGCTGCCTCCAGTAGCTCAGCCAGGGTTCTTCGAGCTGGCCCATGGCCGTGTGGCCCAGGCCTGGACCCAGTGAGCCCCCGTTAAGTCACGAAACAGGCAGACGGGCACTAGGGTGGGGCGCTGCCCCTGCACAGCCCCGGCGGGGCACAGGCTGCATCATCTCCTGCCCTCTAGGGCCTGTTCCGCACCCCACAGAGCCTGCCCTGGGCCTGGCCCTCCAAGTGCTGCAATGAGCTCATGGAGGTTTCGCCCCAGCCCTGTTCACAGGCGGCCTTCCCCGGGACCACGGCGTGACGGGACCCACCTCTCACCAGCCCCGCCACCGGGGGCAGAAATGGACTGACCCTGGCATAGCCACACTGGCACCGGGGTTCCTTTGTGGTGAGGAACTTCTCCTGTCAGACGCTGAGCTCTGGGGGGCAGGCCCCTGCTAGCCCCCAGCCCGGTGGGGCCCAGTCTGGCTGTGGCCTTCGGTGCTGCCGCCGCTGTGTACATTATTACTGTCATCCGGTAGCGTCCGGGGGCCCGGCTGAGCTCCGGGCCCTGTCACACCAGGAGTTCTCCGGACACGGTGGGAGATGCTGGGCCTGCCTCTGACCGGCCCTGGGATGCAGGACAGAGCTGAGCTCGTTTGCTTCCCATCATCCACGGAGCAGCAGCATGGCCGAGGACTTACCCCAGGGTCCTGGTCCCCAAGCGCTAGGTCGTCCCTCCCCTCCTGCGGCTGGCCGGTGTTCATGACAGGGATCCTGGAGCCCAAAACACAGTTGGGGCAGAGGCCTTAGGCAGGCAGGGAGTTTAACTTCGTCTCTGGCACGTCACATCCTCAGCAAGCATTCAAGGCCCTGTTTGCAGTGGGGCCTGTCCAGGCCGGCTGGGACGCCGGTGCTGCGAGCTTCCCTGCAGCAGTGCCCTAGGAACACCAGCTGCGGGGAGCGGTGGGAAAGGGAGGAATTTTTGATGATTTGCTGCCACCTACTGGTGCTGGGAGCTTGTTACCCTTAATGCTCAGCATGCCCCAGACCTCTGCCCCAGCTCCCCTCTGCCCACTGGGAGACACGGCTCCCCTAGGCCTGGGCTAGGCTCACCGATTTGGTGGATAGAGACCCGGTGGCAGAAGAATTTCAAGGGCTGCTCGGAGTGGAGGGCGACCAGTGTGGCTGGCAACACCCCTTTTGCCCCCACGGGAAGCAGCTGTGCTGCAGTGGTGGTGCCTGGGCGGGGACACCGAGATTCCTGCAGGGAGAAGCCCAGGGAGGCCGGTTCCCAGCACAGGGCCCGTGCTTGCAAACAGGGGCCGGCCGCCCAGGCTGGCAGGAGCGATGGGCCGTCCTGGACAACAGTTGCAGCTGGCAGGTCTCTGCAGACGCTGGCGTGGGAGCAGGTCTCTGCCCAGCGGGTGGCAAGAGACAAGTGGAGCTGAGCTGGGCAGACCCTGCTGGGGAAGGGCCAGGAGCTGAGTGGCTCCCTGCCAGGTCTTTGGCTCGTTCTTTGCTGGCCGTTTCCCGTTTGTGAAGGAGACCCCCCCCCAAAGGGGACTGATTCGATACCTGCACACGGGGGGGCTCCGGGACCGCCTGCCTGCACCCCTGCCCCAGCCCACGCTGTTCTGTCCGGGCGCAGCTCCCAGCGCTCGTGAGATGAAACGTGCGAGAAACGTGGGGCGTCTGTGCTCACGGCGCATGCTGGGCCCGTACAGCTCATGTAGCCGAGCTCTGCTCAGCTGAACAGCGACTTACAAAACCAAAGGGGCAGATGTGCGTGTTAGGTGAGTCGCGTGTGTGTGCGCCAGGTGTGCATGGGTTAGGTGTGCGTGTGTTGGGTTTGTGTGTTAGGTGAGTCAGGTGTGTGTGTGTTAGGTGTGCATGTGCTAGGTGAGTCGGGTGTGTATGTGCCAGGTGTGTTAGGTTTGTGTGTTAGGTGAGTCAGGTGTGTGTGTGTTAGGGGTGTGTGTTAGGAGTCAGGTGTGTGAATGCCAGATGTGCCAGGTGTGCATGTGTTAGGTGTGTGTGCGCCAGATGTTCATGCATCAGGTGTGCGTGTGTTAAGTGTGCCAGGTGTATATCTGACTTCCCATGCTCACAAACACCCCCCCCCCGCAGCGCCCCTTTTTTCCCCCCCCCCCCCCCCCCCCCCCCCGCCCCAGCTGTCTTGCTGCCTGGCCTAGCCCCGGGGCCCGACGCCAAGGTGAGGGCCTGGGCTGGCGAGTGTGTTGACTTTCCATGTCAGTGTTAGTGCGGGGCGGGGGGGGGCACCTCGCCTCGCACGTGTCCCCGGGTCCGGAGGGGGCGGAGCTGCCGGGGGGGGTCTGGGCTGAATGACAGGGGGTGGGAAGGCACCAGGCGGCGCCAGCTCCGGCCTCGGGGCGGGGCGGGGGGAGGAAGCGCTCCCGCCCCCCCCCACACGCACATTCCCCGGCCGGGCTCCGCGCTGATCATGCTGCTGCACCCCCCAGCCGCCCTCCTGCTGCTGCTGCCCCTTCTGGGGTGCGGGGCGCGGGGGGACAGCGGCGAGGACAGCCCCCCCCGCGCCCTGCAGCTGGAGACCCTGGTGAGGGGGCGAGGGTCTCCGACGGAGGGGCGGGCTCCGGAACGGGGCCCTGGGGGGACCCTGGGGGGGCGGGCTCCGGAACGGGGTGCGCGGGGGGGCGGGCTCCGGAATGGGATGGGGGGAGCGCCGCACGGGCCTGTTCCCCGCGGGGGGGGGGCGCTGGGCTCGTGTCTGAGCCCGCGGGGGGGGACCCCGGTGCCGGAGCTGTGACCCCCCCGTGACCCCCCGCAGGTGGCGCCCCCCGAGGATTGCGCGGCGCGCTCGGCGCCGGGGGACACGGTGCAGATCCACTACACGGTAAGGGGGGCGCGGGGGGAGCCGCAGGACACGTCAGCAGGGGCGGGGCCTCC